>VZTG01000864.1:500127-641849 GCA_013397845.1 Melanocharis versteri | reverse complement strand
CCTTTTTTTTTTTTTTTTTTTTTTGCATATGTTTGTACACATATTCTGTCTCTCTTTCCCCTTCCCTCTTTTAGTTTTTATAGAAGTAGAATTCCAACAGTAGGCAGTAGTGTATTCCAGTTGTTTGTGACACTCAGGACACTCACATATGGCACTCATATTATGCTGTGAAATGCAATGCTGAGGCTCAGATCCTTGCTTCTGACTAGATAAACAGTAGCATTTTCTTTGAGTTGTACTTTGTAGTTGCTTTGGATATTACTTTTTTTATGTTTTCTAGTTTTTTGCATGTGTATAAGGAACACTGAGCGACTGAATTGGCTTTGGAAAAAGCCTTTCCTTATACCCTCCCCTGAATTCCCACAAGAAAAAAAAAACACCAAAAGGAAAAGAACAGACTTCTTGATTTTTGGTCAAAATAAAAATAAGTAGTTACAAATTAGGACAATCTTTTTGTCTTTTGCATTTTAGCAAAACTGAGAATTTTAGTTATTTCATTTGAACCAATCCTCTGCATTTTATAGAACTTTACTTGCCTGCAGCCTCAAGTAGAGACTTTCCAGAGCCTTAATGGGAGTAAAAATGAATAAAAAATTATTTTTATTATTTTATTTGGGTTAATTTAACTTCTCCAATATTGCAATAATTTACGTAACCACAACTATCCTGTTGAATTAACAGAATTAAATAAATTAACATGTTCTGTACATAGATTATAATTGCATACATTTATTATGTAAGTTAAGGTTTGTTATGTAAGGAGGTTTTGGTAGTCTCAATCAAGACTGACTGTTAAGCTTCTGATATATTTTTGGAAGCTATTTTCACTTTTTTTTTCTAAGCAGACCTTCATGTTTAAATGCATGTGTGAGGATCTTGAAGGAGATTATATATAGTGTTTATCTGAGAGATTCTTCTAGTCCACGTTTTAGATAAATATTTCTGTAATATTTACATTAATTTCAACCATCTATCCTTTACAATTTTTCAAATTTACCTTTCATTTGCAGATTTTTGTTTATTCTTCTTGGACCACTGGGTAAAGGCCAGCAATACCATGAGATTGGAAGATCAATTGCAACACTAATGACAGATGAGGTATTTTTATTCATGGTTCAGTTTTGTACTAACTGAAGAGGTGTAATAGGGAATCTCCAATCCTTCAGATGAAATGTGGCTAATCATTCTGGTGATGACAAAGAGCATTCTAGTTCATTTCATGATCCTGTGACAGCCCAGATTATTCTGCTGTAAGGAGATAACAAAATGAGAAACAATATTCACAAGAGAAGATATCTTCACCAATAAGATTCCATTTTACACAGTTTCTTTCTAGTGGATTTAATTGTGTTTAAGCTGCAAAATCTCTAGGATATTTAGTGGCCATAAGGAGGTTTTTCTGTAAAAGCTGGAACTTCTATGAGAGCAATGTACCAGAATCTATCTTCAGTTGAAGCTGAGATTGTTTGTTTAGTGGGAACTTTACAAAGAGTGTTCTGTTTCAGAGAAGAGGGGCCATTGTGAAAAATTTTAGAGAGTGTTCCTTTTTCAATCTCTTTCTCCTCCCACACATACTTCTCAATTTTTCACAGGTATTCCATGATGTTGCTTACAAAGCAAAAGACCGCAATGACTTGGTGTCGGGAATTGATGAGTTTCTCGATCAGGTTACTGTTCTCCCTCCTGGAGAGTGGGACCCCACAATTCGAATAGAGCCACCTAAAAATGTTCCCTCTCAGGTTTGTACAGTGTAAAATTCAGACACTTTTAAAAGTTATGTTGAATTTTTTATTATGTAGATTTAAGTCTCATTAATTTAGCATTTGGCAGAGTCACTATGTTTTGCATGCTCTTTTTATTTTAGGTTAATTTTCTTTAAGAGAACCCTTGACTTGCACGCATACAGTATAGTGATGACATTTGGTTTAGTTCAGTAGTAGTTCTCTCCTGAGTAAATACAGGCAGATGTATCTAAAGATACTAAATTCAGGGAAAGGTGGTCATAAGCATCCTTGATTATTCCAAATAGCCATGGTTTGCTTTTGTTCTAAGCTTATTGCAAGAATTGATCAAAGCTTGTTACTCTTTAAAATGTTTTCTGATACAAGATTTTTTGTGATGAATTCTTTAAATTTCACAGAATCACAATTCCTTTTACTATTAACTGTCTGGTAATATAACTCCTTTACAGTTATGAAGAGGTTATGTCGATGAATCTTAAAATAAAATTTTTATGTTTAAGCTTTTAACTTTCAGAGCATGTTTTTTATTTTTTTTTCCTACTAAAATTATGTTTTGCTGCTAAGACCCATGAGAAATATCTTTTCCTTCCGGTAGGAGAAGCGTAAGATCCCAGGGGTGCCAAATGGAACTGCAGCCCATGGGGAAGCAGAACATCCTGGGGGACACTCTGGACCAGAACTGCAACGCACTGGAAAGTTAGTGAAAACATATGCAAAATCTTAAGTGTTCAAAGTGATGTTCAAAAGGAATCACAAGGGTCTGGTTCTCTCTCAGAAGTGTCTTGGCACATGATTTCTTTCAGGCACTTGTCCTGATTTGCATGTGCCACATAGCTGAAGAGGACAATACATGCTAGTTTGCAGAGAGCAGGAGAGGGCAAGAGGGTTTGAGTTTTCTCGTTGTATTTATTGCAAGCTCTTTAGTATTTACAAAGGCCAGGCCTCTTTTAAACTTGGTTAATGTTTCTTGGTTTTTGTACAGCATGAAGGAAAATTTGGTATAGTATTGTGTCATGTATTATGAATGCTTACAGCTGTTTTATAGTTTAAGTTTCTGCATTGTGCAGCTCTAGCATTTCTTTTTTACCTCAGTAAGCCATGATATGTCCTGGTACATGAGGCTGGGGTTATCCTGCTGGCTGCAATATACATCAGAATGAAGAATTTTACCCAAGGAATACTTATTTTCTCTCATCTAATATGGTGTGGTGTAAGTGCATCAGCTGTCAGTGGCTGCCTCAGTGCAGTGTGGTTGGGCAATAGATGTCTCTTTTACTTGGCTGCCTCCTGATATTTAAACATTGTTCCTACCTGCGTGAAGCTAAAGATTCAGCTGCAGTGCTGGTGCACCCTGGGATGGGAGACGATGGCCAGTCTGGCTGGAAGTTTTCCTCTCACCAGTGAACCTGCTAATTGACAGCTTGAAGGATTGTTTTAATATTTAGGAGGTAGTAGCACTGCACCTTCTTCTTTACCTCAGCAGCAGCTGATACATTGTGTGTCTGTGAGAAAAAGAGCATAGAGGGGTTATTTACTTTAGCTGTATGGTATCTTGTAAGGGAGCGTCTGTTCCTAAATATTTGATTATACTTGACATAGTGTAAATGACAAAAGATGACAGTTCTTGTCCTTGAAAAATGGTAGCGTATATTCATATCTATCATCAAGTGTATTTAGGAACAGGTTCTCAAATAAAGAATGTGAAGCTCTAAATATAAATGTGTGGGCAAACAGGCACTGTGATAGCTCTCTGATTAAACAAATGTAAAGAATTATTTCATGTAATAAACAGTTTGGTTTAGTGCACGGGAGCAACTGTTCAGAACTTTTGGATCTGGATGATTAGATGAAGAATTTATAAAAGAGACATGGAAATTAGTTTGGTTTAAAACCACAGTAATTTCCTGGTTGAACTAACAAAGACAGGCTTCCTATAAACTTATTTTTCTATGGAGGGTAAAACATAAGAGTATGTTCATTTGATGAAGGAACAGTAGCTTCTCTGCAGTGTGGTTGAAACAATACTGTAGAAGAAAGTTAGTTGTGCCACCTTAATTAATTTGAGCTCTTCTATGTTTTCCTTAGATTTTTTGGAGGATTAATTTTAGATATCAAAAGAAAAGCTCCCTTCTTCTGGAGTGACTTCAGGGATGCTCTCAGTCTGCAGTGTCTGGCATCATTTTTGTTTCTCTACTGTGCTTGCATGTCTCCTGTCATCACATTTGGTGGTCTGCTGGGAGAAGCAACTGAAGGTCGTATAGTATGTGTTAAATCTGAACTTTTAAAACAAACTTACATTCCTAGTTTTGTGGTTAGTATTTCCTTACTGTTGTATGAATCACCTTTATATATTGGTATTTCAATGTTTAGAAGGCTACAGACTAAGACATTGCAAAAAGAAACTGTTTGAAAATTTATGGACACTTCTCTCTGTATCATGTTCAGAGTGCAATAGAATCGCTGTTCGGAGCATCCATGACTGGAATTGCCTACTCTCTTTTTGGTGGACAGCCTCTCACTATACTTGGCAGCACAGGACCAGTTTTAGTGTTTGAGAAGATCTTATTCAAATTTTGCAAGTAAGTGAAGATCATGATATTCATCATCCTTCATTTGTTGTTAGGTTAAAGTAGAAACACCTGTCCCGAAGTTGAAATCCTAAGCAGTGCACTACGAGATAAGTTGTTGCCTTTATCATGCTGCAGAGTCCAAAAACTGTGCAGTGAATTGGTAATGCAGAAACGTTAATTTTCTTAAATTTTTGGCTTTTGTTTGTTTTAAACTCTCCTTCCTCCCTTTCCCCTTCCCTCAGTTGTTTTGAAGGGAGTAACAGCTTCAGGATGTTGGTGGGGGTTTTTTTTGGTTTAGATTTTTAATTTTATCATTCTCTACTCTGAGACAATACATTTAAATCAGTGGTTTGTCTCATCCCTAACTCAAAAGGTGTTACCTCTCACCAAGAAAGTAAGTGCAGCAGAAGTGGTGCCCTCTTTCAGTAGTCACTGATAGACCATGCCATTCCCTCACCTGGCCAGAGAGGGGGGAAGTCTCATGCCAGAAGAGCCACATTTTGGTTAATGTGCTGTACTTGCCATACCTCTGCCACAGTATGGGTAAAAATTGTGTGTCCATCTTGGAAGCCATCATGCTTCTCTGCTACCCTGTCTGCTTTTCTGCCTCGTTGCTGTGACGGGGACTTCTGTACCAGGATCTCCTGCACGACACAGAGTAGGAAACCCCACTTAGCACTCAAATTTTCTCGCACCTTCAGACAGGCCTTTCAGTGTGCTGTGATAATGTCACACGGTGTGTTTGGAGCTCTATTATCGTATGCAGTAAGCTTACAGAATTTTGATGGAAGTTGTTATAGCTACTCTTTCACAGCTTAAAGAGAAATTGACAGGTGTTGGCTGTTCACAAAGCAGGATATGGGATAAAGAGTGAGTGGACCTTATACACTTCACGTGTGTGACTACTCTCAAAGCTGCTCATGTGATCACTTTAATAGAGATAGAGCTCTTTGTGTCCTGTTAATTGGGAGAAGAGCTCTGGTCAGGAGGTGATTTTTTAGGATCTTCTGTTCACAGTAAGTACATAATTTCTGATTCAGACTGTCCCCAAAAAGGAAATTTTGGAGCTGCCTTGTCTCCATTCACAGCGGCTGGACAAAAGGTTAAGTGTGTTTATTTTTTTTCTTCTTTTTAGAGAGTATGGGTTGTCATACCTTTCTCTGAGAGCCAGCATCGGGCTG
This sequence comes from Melanocharis versteri, assembly GCA_013397845.1. Lineage (NCBI taxonomy): Eukaryota > Metazoa > Chordata > Aves > Passeriformes > Melanocharitidae > Melanocharis > Melanocharis versteri. Next base: position 636,356 of record VZTG01000864.1, on the reverse strand, counting down.
TGGACTGCAATCCTGTGCATCATCCTTGTTGCAACTGACGCAAGCTCCCTAGTCTGCTACATTACCCGGTTTACTGAAGAAGCCTTTGCTTCTCTTATCTGCATCATTTTCATTTATGAGGCCTTAGAGAAGCTGTTTCATCTCAGTGAGACGTATCCAATCAACATGCATAATAATTTGGAGCTGCTGACAAAGTACTCGTAAGTAAGACTTCTGTTAAACTGTTAGGGTTTTTTTTTTTTCCATAGGTTGTTTTCTCTGCAAGGAGCACAGCAGGAAAAGTTTGCAGTAGTTGCAACATGTGGAAGCTATTCAGTCGTTGTGCTGTCTTATGGAAGTAGTAGTTACTGGGGGGATGTGTACAAGCAGGGCATATTTACTTAAGATAAGTAAAAAATATATTTCCAGACTTGAAGTTTGGAAAAGCTTCAATATATTCAACTTTGTTAGGGTAGAATTCAAAATAGGACTTAAAGAGACCTCGGTTTTAGGTCTCTATTAATTTGTATTTAATGAGCTTTAACTCCTGGTCTCTTCCTGTAATCTTGTACTGATGATTTATAATCTTTTAATGGCAACAGGATGTTCAGGTAATGTTTGTATAACATATTTATCTTGTTTTGTTTTTTTTTTTTTTCCAAATTGAAATATTCACCTTTCTAAAAGGTTATAAGTTGATGTACCTTCTGTATTTTAACCTCTCTGGCATTTAAGGTACGAGCTTAATCCACAAGAGCTGAAGTGGATTTGGAATTTTTAGATACATCTCAGTAGCACAAAATCACTTTGTTCTTAATACAAAGATTTTTAATCTAACTCCATTTAAACAGCTTTACTTTATTGTGAAGTTTAGACAGGTACTAATCTACTTCAGGAATAAATAAAGTGAATTGCTTTTATCAATATTGTTTCATTGAGAAGTAGAGCCTCACAGACCTGTTTCTGTGATATGAGAACAAAAATGTTCTAGTAAAGGAAGAGATCCTAGTCTGTCCTGAGGCCAGTTAAACTTGGTCACATCAGTAAATAAAATGTCATTAAAAAGCATTTTCAATGAAAATCTCTTCCCAGAAATGTCTTTATTATTTTGCTGAACCCATTTGAACCCTCTGCATGAGCTGGGTGGGGCCCTAAAGCAACAGTGCTTGAACAGTGCCACATCTTCTGTTCACTGGAAAAACAGGAGTGTCTCAACCAAATGTCTCATTTGCATTTTAAGCTGGGAAAAACAGAACACAGCAACAGAGAAAACATTTGAGCTTTGTGTATATTATCCCTAGAAAAATAGTTAGCAAATCCTGAATCTGAATGTACATTATATACCTTAATACACAGAACAAGTTTAAGTAGAGGAACTATAGTTCTGGCGTGACATACTCTCATCAGGCTAAAAATAGTGTTATTCCTCTCTAATAGTTTAATCAGTAGACAAAGGAATATTAATTTGAAGAGAAAGCAATAGACATCAAGAATAGACCATGCATGCAGTTGAGGTTATATCCTCTTATTTAACTTCACTCCTCTTCTATGAAGTAGGTATTTTACTCTGAAGACCTTCACATAGCACAGTCTTCGTGGATTTTTTTCTTTTCCTTTACCACTTCGAAGTAGTTGTCTCAAAGGAAAAGAGAACATGATATCCTCCTATCATTTTGAAAATCAGAAGTTGAAATGCTATACAAAGACAAAGAATTATTCAGAAACCATTTATCAGGTGGAGCTTAGATATTGAAATATGTAATGGAAAGCATAAACACAAGTAGAAACATGGGTTCCTGGGTATCTGTATTTGTGGTTAACTGAATCTCATAATATTGCCAGAGATTTCAGAGAAATGAGTTTAACAGTCCTGCTTGTAGGGGTACAGTCATAGCTATGTCTATATTTTGTGAAAATGTTTTCTCATTACAATCCTTGTGTTTACAAATAAATGTTGTTGGTTTTAGTTAGAATGCCATTCAATAATCAGAATCCCAAACTGGTTTTTGAAGGGTGGTGTTTCATTGCTGCCTGCTCTTGGTAACTGAGCAATGAATGCAGAGCACACAGCATGGTGAAAGAGCAGCCTTTGTCATCCTCCAGTTACACCTACTGACCTGTCCTGGCCTACAGTGTTGGAATACCAGCACAACAGTTTTAGATTTTTCAAACTCAACTCCTGAAGGACAAGTGTCTTCCAGATGTTTAGAAGAAAGGTTTCACCACTGCCTGGTGTTTTCAAACACATACATCAAAATTATTTTATATCACTGATATCAAACTTATTTGATATAGTATTTTTGTAGTTATTTGAGTTTATTATTTCATCCTATATTTTCAGTTATTCTTTCACTCTGTATAGATAGTAGAAATAGATTGCCTTGTAAACTCTTGTATTACATCTCATATCCTGTTTATTATCAATCATGTCCATGTCCACTAACAGCAAAATGCCTACCTGTAGACATATAGCTCCTATGGGATGGGACTTACATTTTTTTAGCTTTAAACCTGATTGTTAGAAATGGCAGTGTATTGACAACCAATGCATGTTTATTATCTTGTAAGAGCATATTTGCTGCTGTACAAGGATCTGTGCTCTGAACACAGCAAGAGGGGAATTCCAGCCTCTCCTGTTCTCACCATTCCTTTCTCCTTCATCTGAGTTTTTCTTAGTTATTCAGAACCAGTCCCAAAAGATTGGGAGAACTGAAAAATGTGCTCAGTTGCAACAACTCTACATTAGCTGCCCAAATCAGCTGCCCAGCGCTTTCACAGCAGACTTGATGCAACCTGAACTCCATGGGCTTGCCGTGCAAATGTGCACATATTAGTCTCACTCTGTCCAGATACAGTGGCCTTTTGCCCAGATGAGATGTCACAATTATCATCCCCATGGGATCATCACAAGACATTTCAAGTACCCTCAGTCCCTGCTCAAATATCTGTACATGACTCAGTTCTGGAAACATAAGAAACTAAAAGATGGATAAGCATAAAAGTTTGCTTAAAATAAAAATCTCTCTTTTGTGTTACACAACACTTTTGTGTACTTGACATCGGGAAATATTGATTTCACAAGGAATTAGGAGCTTTTCCTGCGGCATCTGATTCCAGTCCTTCTACTTGTAGTTTAAATGGGTAACAAACTTCAACTGAAACTGGTCCTGTCCTTAAAGGACCAGCGTACTCTGTTACAGAAGCTAATTAGTATCTGCTGTTTTGCTAATTAAAACAGCTGTTTGCATTTTCCTCTTTGGGGATTTTAAAGACAAGTTTTTAATTGTTAGTAAAGCCTTGGCAGGTCTTTAATTAGCCATGGGTGATCTTCAAAAGGTTGAGCAACTCATTTCTCTTTGAATGCTCAACCAAAGCTTATGTAAAACTTCATCTTGGATCTGCAGTTCTGTGCTAGAAAATTCAGGTTATACTGTAAAATCTCTGTGTTTTCTGTTGCACACTCAAAAAGTTGATGATAAATTGGTCAGAACACTGTATATACTTGAAATTTTCAGTGCATGCTGTGGCCCAGCCGTCCTCGCTTCTCCCATGGGCTTTCTGAGGATGCTCTGATTTCCATAGGTAGTCTGTCTACATGCCAGTACTGTTCCTTTGCCCTGGTGAAGACATGAGTTTGACCCAGGAAAAGTCATTGGCATGCTGTTAGTGCTCTCTTTGGAGTACTAGAAAGACAAAGAAAATAGTAATTTTAAAGGGTTGGTATTTCAACCAGATTGAAACTGTATTTCAAGTAAGAAAGAAAACCCATTCTGTATTTTTGGTGGGTTTGAATTCTGTTACAAACAGTCTCTGTTGCAGGAGTTTGATGTAAAAGACTGCACTGCGTGCATCTCTTATATCTGAGAGTTCAGGAGTCATTACTAGTATCTGCCATAATACACCTTAGAAGACTATAGGAAGAACATTCAGAATAGTTGGGATTTTTTTGTATTTTTATATTTTTTTAATATATTTGAAAATTGACTGAAAGTCCTCCTAAAAGATTTCTTTAAAAATTACATTTAGCATTTTACCATTTTAAATAGAAGATAGGTTTTGAGTTTGTTACAGAATTCTACCTCAAAAAGACAAAAATATCTTGTTGCATGATCTAATTAATGTAAAACTAGACATAATGCACTTTTTACTCTTTTTTTAAAATTTTTTTTTTTTTACTCTGTGTTTAAATATTACACCTAATCTTTATGTGATCTACTCGCAGGCAAATCCATTCAGCATTTATATGTAACTTTTTCTCAAAGCACCATATTTTTGATATGGATGATGAAGAATAAAGCATTTAAGAGATAAATCAAAGGAAGGACAAAGACAACTCATTTTCTCTGTGGTACTGTGCTGTATTTTTTTTTTTAAACTGCATTGTTTTGAAGGAATTTGAATGGAGTAGCTACATTGTTTATTAAATACAAATACTTTTTGATCAGAGCTTTTCTTTCTATTTTTTTATGTGACCTTTTTGTATTTGTCATGCCATTAGCATTTGTAGGTTGGCATAGCAACTCTCTTATTTCTGCACTCTCCTCCTCCTGTTTTTTTCCTACCCTGGTAGCAAATATATCTCCAGTTAGTGAATCCTGTCTGGAACACTGATGCCCATCAGTTTTTATGTGTATATTAAATATTAGAACGTTACTTTTACTGGGAAAGGAGAACCCCATATTGGAGCGGATAAAACCCACTGTTTTTAAAAGGAAAACAGAATAAGCATTGTGGATGAAAGGAATGTGATTTAGAAAGCAATCTTTAAAATACAAGCATTTTAAGCTAGTTATCTTAGAATACGGAAGTTCAGTTATTTCTCAGGGTGAGATTGCTTAGATTTTTATATGCCTTTTTGGTATATAAAGGGATTTTATATACCTTTTTGGTTTTTATTAATTCTTTTTTCAAAGTGAGGAATTCATGTTGTTTTAATAATTCTTTACCAGAAGTTACTCAATTATTAACAGATTACATTGAATAATTTTAAAGTGATTTCTTGGCATAGGAATATGCATATTGCAATCTGTCTTGATATTGACATGCACTTAAGCATTAGGAGTAGAAAATCCCACTCTGATGTAATTAGGGAGCCAAGATCATGTCAATCTCAGTATCATTTCAGGCTATAGAAACCATTGCTTCTAGAAGGCATTGTGAAGATTAGTTTTGTGCATACCACTGTTTGCACAAGCAAGTTTTAAATCTTCCATTATCTATATAAATTAATCTAAATGCATCATTATTGGATGCAAATTAGGTTGGTTTATACCCTGTATCCCTTAAGCTGCAGGTGGAATGAGAAGAGTCAATGATGATAAGCACAGAATTGCTCATTAGGTCCCAGGCATGTAATTGAATTCCAATTCCTCTAATGATTTCTTTGAAGTTAGATATGAATATAGATTTTCTTTTCCCCTTCTTCATGGTTTTTTTCCTACAGTTAAGTAACTGTGCCACATCCTGTGTGTCCTTCCCTAAGAATATCCCTCTTCTTCCCAGAACCATGCAAGTGCCATCACTGGGTTTAACTGCTGGCTCCCTTTTGCTTCTTGACAAACCTTGGAATCCAGACATTGTTTTTTTTCATTCTATTCATTCCAGGACTTCTCTGTGCCTGCCCAACCCAACTGACTTCTTTGGCTCTTTCTCCCTCATTGGAACCCAGAGAGTGCCCACCTTGCTTTATTCTTTCCTACTACTCATCCCCTCCACTTTGGAAACAGATCTCCTTGTTAAGCAATTCTCCACAGCATTCAGTTTGTAGTTGATAGCTGGTCTACACAATGTCTTCAAAATCTAGGAAGGCTTACATAAAATCCTTGGGTGGTTTTGTTATAGTACCTTTATGTGTATTGATGCACTGCCCCTGAACAATTGAAACTCAGGCTGACCATATAGCATTGTAATGTATTGCAGTAATCATTTCTGTACCTGCATCATACTGAACCTCTTCTCCTCAGGTGTATGCTCTCAACTTTGGAAGCAGGGTGAAGTGACATCCTAGAAATATTTTGCAGTGAAAGCTTTCAGATGAATTGTTGATATCCCACAGAGTTAGACTGCTTTTCTGCATAGGAACTTCTGTGTATGGCAGTTACATACCACAGTGCTGCTGCGAATGCATGGACCGCATACTGCTCCAGAGAGCTAATAAAGGCCAACCTTTGAGGTTAACAAAGCTACAGTATGATTCTAAATCTGTTTTCTAGGCATTCCCCTTGACAAAACATGATTCTCTTCCTGATGGCTATCCAAAGCAACCTGATTCTTCGAGATTTCTTCTGTCTAACATCAGTTCTCCTCAGATTTTTCTTTTTTTTCTCTTTCTCTGTGAAACTATTGTGCTGCTGGGTGCATTGTTTAGATGCTTTAATAGGCTTTTCTATTTTCCTTCTGAACATCACCAAGTAAACTATACAGACTTGTAACCTCAGAGAATATATGTGGATGCCTACTGATGTTCGTGACTGTCAGAGATGGGCTGCATAACTTAATGGTCGTAATTCAGGATGGCAGGTCTCATAAATAAATGAAGAAAAAAATCTTGTCTTGCCATGACAGCTGTGCTGTGAAAGGGTTTCATGATACTGAGAATAGAACTTAACTGACAAGTCCATTTTCCATCACTATTAATTATTTTGTTTCCAGTCTTTTCTCCACTGAGACTTTGATTTAGTTGTTATGAATGTTGGCACGAGAAGGAATTTGGTAAATAAAATGCCAGGGATATACAGGTATAGTAGGTATGAGACAGCAGAGAAGACATCATTTATGATACTGTTGTCCTCTTCCCCTAGCAGTTGTTAGACAAACAGGAGGATCCTGTGAATGCCCATAATTCACGTGAAAATGGTGTATTTGGAGAAAACCTAAACATGCCTAGCATTCTGCTATTAATATACTTCAGCCTGGTAAATGCAATGTAAAGAGTACCTACACATATACCTTACTTTAAAAACAAACCTAGTGATGTTATCTTCCATTTCATACTGTCATCTTCTTCTGTCTCTGTTATGTGATCAGTGCACAGCACACTCAGAGCGTCCTCTGTGCTAGGGGAAAACCTTCCTACTCATATTACCAAATATGTGCTCTGATATTCAGTGAGACATATTGTTTAAACAAGCACATTTTGCAACTTATTTGTCATACTTGCCTGTAGTTTTTTAAATATTATAAATATTCATATTGAGCAAATCTCATTCTCAGGCTATCTTAAGTGAGCCAGAAAGGCATTTTGCCCTCCTAGGAAGGGGAAATGGTATATTGACTAATCAGGAAGAAGCTGCAGTTGCATCTTTTATAGATCAGATCTTTATCAAGAATAAATAAGTGTAGCTTGCAATATGTAAATGCTGTAAAAATAAGGGACCAAACCAGTGCCTTTTGAATTGTACAAAATCGTCAAGAGTAAGTGCCTCCTAGTCTTGGAAACAGCCTACTGAAAAATGGCAACTGCCGTGGGATGAATGGCCATGGGGCTTTCAAAGGGAGCTGCACCACTTAAGTGTGTTTTATTTACTCACAAAAACACTGTCTGAGGCTCTTTTTTGAAGCTGGACTGGTACCATGCTGCATTAAAGTCTGTGTGGGGAGCAGAGTGGGCATGACAGAGTAAAGAGAAGAAAATGGTGAAGAAGCAACCTGAAGAATCAGGAGTAAGAGGTGGATATTGTAAGGATTGGAAGGACTAGACTGAGGTTAATTTGAATTGAACAAATAAATGTAGGTAATAAGTTTCTTGTTTTGCAGTGAACAGAAAATGACAGTCTTTCTTCTGACTAGCTGTTGAGCAGCCCTGATACTTATGTTTTATTGCTGATCTGCAAAGAAGGGGAAAAATATTCCCCAACTTTGCATCCAATAAAGTGACAGGTTTCTAATTTGCTAACTGATTTCCTTCCCCATTGCCCAAAGAAAGAGGGATCATACAGACAGTGTTTTCGGTGTTATTAAGGATAGTAATACCTGTTCCTTTTGTGGAACAAAGAACACTGCTAGTTTTCTGAGATTTCCTGAAGTTGCTGATGCCAGATCCTAGCTCTGTTCTCTGAAAACAGGACAAGCTGTAGATGTTGCATGCAGTGAAATTAGGATGGCTGCCTCCAGTTAATGAAATGAATGAAATTGAGACTTATGAACCAAAACCTAAAACAGCTTAGAAATTGTGGGGAGTTTGGGAGGACAAAGAAGGGAAGTGGGGAGTGACTTTATACTGCTTGTGCTGTTACAGTTGGATTGATCCTGAAGATTTAGCTGAAATTTTGATCCTCCCATAAAAGGGAGAGAGATGCAGGCTCCAGGGGATACCCAATTGTCATGTAGTCCTAAAATTTATTATTTCTAATCTGCCTTTGTTCCCCATCCTGATTTGCCAGAGATTTCTTGAGCACTTCGGAAGGTGTAAAGGCAATAAAGACTCCTTGCTCTGGTTATTATTTCCAGCTATCAGGTTCAGGTTTTTATTCTTTGTTACTTTCTCATTTTGTCTGTTCTAGTATTACAACAGTTCTGAGTTGTCTGAAAACTGTCTTGTCTGAAATGGTTTATTTATCTACCTCAAATTTATAATCCACTTTTAATTAGGCTGTATTAGATTTTTAAATACTCTAAAAGAAAGCAAGCTCCACTGATACCTGCCTAGCTGCAAAATATGGACTTTTTAAATACAGGTAGGGACCTGTGACTGGGTATCTAGTGCCATTTTAGATCTCTCAGCCTCCAGCTGCTTTTTAAACAGAGGCATGAGTCACCATAGACCTTCTCATATGTCCCAACTCATCATGGATGTCACAGATACCATGGAGTGTACAGTCACCCATGTTTAAGCATCTGAATTGCTACCAGGAGATCAGAATGTCTTGCAGAATCCAAATGCGTAAAGATGAAAAATGAATTATTTGTCATCAGTGTGATGAAATGGATGTGTTGAGATTGGCAGCAGAGTCCCCCCCCCATTAGTGACACCTATGCTTTTGCTACCACAGCCAGTGTCAGATTCTTCCCTGCCTGTATTCTAGCCACAATGAAAGAGAATCAAAAGAATCCTTCTGAATCTTTTAGCATAAGGAAGAATATTGCTGACTTGTCACTGAAAGACACAAGAGTACATTGCTAAGTTGGTACTGTATTTAAAGCTGAATATGTTGCTTAGAAAATACAGGTGTTGGTATAGTCTATTACTCGTTTGGTAACGGCGTTAACTCCACACAGAACTCTTCTTGTGGGCAAGTGCTCAGCACTTTAAACAACTTCACAAAACTGTAAGAGCATTTGAACCCTCAGGAGGAAATACATTTTTGCTTATTCCAGCCTTCTGAGTAATATTTTATCAGGAAAATAGAAGGATGTGTTAGTGTTAACTATTCAGTGTATTTTACTTTTTCTCCCAAAACTTCTCAAAGTAAAAATGGCAATGAAAGAGACTGAAATATTAAAAAGATTAAATTAGGAAGCATTATTTCATTAATGTGAGATTCTCCTTGCAGGTCAGTTATGTAGGGAAATAGTTATCATTGAAGCAATTACATCTGTTATGAAATGACACATTTTGGTAGATAATGTTATGTTTTGGCACTGAATGGTACCTTCATTTGTGTTTTCTGGGAGGGACAGGGAGTGTTTTACTATCTCACAGTTCTATAATGTTAAGCAATTAGTGGGATGCTGGAAGACAGTAATACCATGATACAATCTCACATCAAAATGTCAGTGTTGCCAAAACACATACAATATTGAAAGCAATGTAATGTTGTATATATCAAAACACTGAGATCATTGTTTGAATGGTCTTCTGAGTAGAAGCAGGATCTGATCTCTATAGTTAGGGCCTAGTTTTGTTCCCATTCAGTGACAAAAGCAGTGTGCAGGGTGATTTTGGTCTGCGTGGGTGTAGTTTGCACAAGTCACTTATTTGCTGATGATCAGTCTGCTGTTGCTAAATGCCTGTGAAACTTGGTGAAGACCAAACTGGAATGCTGTGCAGGAGGAAAGTGATATTGCTATAGAAATAAGCAGGTGATCTCATCTGGAGGTGTTTTACCTGAGCTGTATTGAACTATAGCTTCAACTGTCACATTTCTGAGGAAAGAGAAATTTTGGCTTCTCTAACCATTAAATGTAATTTTGCAGTTTGCAGCAAGTGTAGCTGTACCATGTCGTGCTGGCGACAGGCACAGTCTTCCCTTCTAGTGAGGAAGTGGCAGAGTGGGCAGCCCGTGGCACCTTGGCCTGCTGTACCCAAGCCCAGCGGCCATGGCCGGCGTCTGGCCAGTCTGCGATCGGCGATGGACACCGGGGGCCAGGCAGCTCCTGTGCTCACAGGAAACAGCAGTAACCCAACACAGCCACCTCTGTACTGCTGCATGAGCATCGACTGCTCCCTTGCAGTACATGATGGAGCCGTACCGTTCGTTGGCTTGATTCTGCTGCTGTAGCTCACTAGTAGTGATGTGCTTCATTGAACCCATTTTGTAATACTTTGAACTACGCATTGAACATGCATTCGTTCTGCACTTAGGGCCTGATCCAAAGCACATTAAATATGTTTGAAAGATCCAGTCAAGGACTTTTGGCTCAGGCCCTCTACTCCTCTGAATGCAGTTGCTTTTTTTATTTTTTTCTTTTTGCTCATGGGCTGTAAGGGTTTTCTCTTTCTTTCGTAAATAGCTGCATTTAAAATAAAAGAAAGGAATTGCTCAAAGACAACCTGCATCTTTCCCTATCTATATATTAAATGCAGCTGTTGTCACATGTATAGTATTGCAATTGAAATAGAATGTCAGTGTTGTGTCCTCACGATGTAGATGGTAGAATTTCTTATATAGAAAATCATACAAATCTAGATGAGTATTGTCATTTTGTGGAAAGATAAACAGCCACATAGAAAATAGATGGTGTAGGTAAGTGAATAAACTGATATTCTGCTACAGCTGTAATGCAATTTATGCTCAGTGACTCTGCACGCAATTGTCAGATGTTATCCTGTCCCCAGCTACTCCTGAAAACTTTTAGAGAGTACACAATTTATTTAAAGTCATCATAAGCACATTAAAATACTAGCAGGCTAGATGGTACTATAGATTATTAAAGTAGGATTAATTTAAAGCGTATTGCAAAGCACACTTGACATCTTGGATCCTACAGAGTATCCTGGATATTTTGAAGGCTTTGTCAAAGAAAAAGCCTCCCACAGTTGCTTCAGAGGCTTTAAAGACTAAATTTTGATGTAAAATTACCTATTTGCGGTATTGTCCTCCCACACTGCCTCGTCACTTTTTGTGTGTTAAAATACACAATTTAAAATGAAAAGTTTGCTTTTACAGCAGCTGTGGGGAAAGGAAAAGCAAGAGAGTTCAGAGAGCCTTTGGTGCTGGTGATCCTGACACTCAGAGCCGTGACAGTTGACTGGGTAGTTGGGCAGTTTTGCGCGCAAAGGCACTTCTCCATCTGGGAAAGAAAGAGGATACTGGGAGTTTGTTATTTGAGAAATGGATCAGCCTGGAACTGTACATAGCATCTAATGTCCACATAGAGAAGTGTTAGGTGTAAGAGGGTGGGACAAGACCGGCACATTCTCAGTATTGCAAACTCTGCTCAGAAGTATCAATAGACAAGGAAGGAAATAGGTGGTAAAACTTGATGTGATCAGTGGTTTGAATATGTCACGTTACGTACTATATATGCATATGCACCTCACAGCAAATGGTACTCTAGTAATAGCACTAGCTACTGAACTACAAACTGCTTCAAAGCATGCCTTTACTGAATTCATTTAACTAAAATTTTCTGTCAGCGTGGAGCATAATTTAAATGTATCATAAAGTTGATAATTTGGATTAATATCTGATATATCTTTTAGTATTAAGGAAAAAAATTTGTCTTTTCAGATGCAATTGTGTGGAACCAGAACATCCTAGCAATAAAACCTTACAATACTGGCAGGACTACAATATATCTGCGTCTGATGTGCCATGGGGGAACCTAACTGTGTCAGTAAGTAAATTTTGGAACTTAATACATAAAAGCATAGGCATAAATAATTTTGTCCATTTTACTGCAGCAAATATATTGAAAAGAAATAATTTTTTCTGCTCATATTTGTTCAAATAAATAATAAAGTATGCTTAACAAAAATTAACATGGACTTTATAGCATTATCTCCTTTTGTAAGCTTTTTGCAGCCTCTGATAGTACACGTTAAAGCAAGTGTGTGCATTTTATGCCCTGCTTTGGAACCTTCTTGACACACTAGCACAAGAGCTTGGCTGAGATTAAGTCAAACATGTCAAATGACAATGAATTTGTCCTAAATTCTGCCAGATGGCAAAACCAAAGTTCCCTTGTGTAGAAAGAATCAGAAGCGTTTACTTCCCCTAAAACACTCTTGCGATTGTTCAGGCTATAAAAAAAAGGAGGGGAGAAATTTTGTAACATTTTCTTTTCAGTGACTACTTTTTTCTTATGTAAGTTCTGTAATTTTTTTCCTCGGGGAGAAGGGGATAAAGCTACAGTTTAGCGGGGCTTGCGCGAATGTGTAACTAGTTTCTAAACATTACATTTTCTATGTTTAAAGGATTTATATAATTCAAGTTTGCCTTCTTCAAAGCGACATTTACAACTTGATTAAAGTGTTGTGTTGAGATTGGGCCACCACTTTTTCTTGCAAACGGATCATTTCATTACACAGTCAAAGAGAAATGAGTGTAAAAGACACCAGCCTGAAGAGATATAACTGAATTAACCAAATCGTGGGCATAATCAAATTGAACACTTAGCAGCCAATCCAGTGGACTGTCTCCAGAAGATACTGTTGTTTTATTTTTTCAAAGGCAGGAATGCAGAAGAGCTCATGTTAAGTAAGAGCTGTCTTCCATGGCTGCTCTGTCTTGCTTCCATGCCTTGCTCTGAGCAGGGACTGCTCCTCAACTCTGTTGGTGTGGCAACAGCAGAAAGAAAGTTGAGAACTGCTGGCCTGAGGGATTCCAGCAGTCCAGAATGAATATTCTCAAAATTGCAGCACACTCTAAGAGCATCTGTGCAGGGGCAGACTCCTCCTCTCACTTTCTCAGATCTCTGACAGTGTTTTTCAGAGTACATTTGCAGCTGAGGAGATTTAAAATAACAGATTTTGTTTTAACTATAAATGTAAAAGACTGGTTGCATTATATAAAACCCTTAAAAACTTCTGTGAAAGCTTATTACCAAAACTTGAGTTTACATAGGTAGCAGGATAACTGACCAACTTTTCCCATGAGTCCCTATAGTTGTCAAAGAAATAACTGAATTTTTTTGTACTTTCATGTCTTTATTTCTTGCAAGCATCATCAAGAAACTTCTGTTCTAGAGAACTGCAGTGAGAGATTAGACATTGCTGTCTGTGAATATTTGGTCAGACTCACCCCATTATGTCTCTTTTACTGCTCATATCTTCATGTATTTCTTGTGTCTAGTTGAAATGTTTCAAGTTTCTGGAGATCTGGATTCTCATTCTCTCTTAAAGCCCAACGATTATTTTTTGCTATCAAGACAAACCAAGGGTGAGCAAAGGATTTTGGACCAAGTATGAAGAGGATTTTGGACCAAGTGTGAAGAGGATTTTGATGGTGACAAAATCCTCTTCAGGAGGCATATGATGAACTTCATCCTAAGTTTACTGCTCTACCAGTATAAAAAGCTTTGCACTCCTTTATCTCACTCACTGTTTGAGTCATCAAATAGCAATTGTGGTTTTTTCCAAGACAATCTTTGTTCCAAGCCAAAATTTCCCATAAGATGATATTGTGCAGCGAGTCTGATGAGCCAGTGACACACCCGATTTAATACTAAAAGATCCTGATCTGGCAGGATATTTCTGCCTGGAATCCCTGATTGTGGGTGCTGCATTTCATTTTTCTTAATGAGTGTGGAGGGGTTGGGAAGGAGAAGGAAAGGATTGTGAGTCCAGAGCTGGTAGCTCACATTTCTAGATCTACTATTTATGATTTTAGACAGCTAAGGATTGTAGTGGAGAAGTGTTGGAAATGCTTTCTACTGTATCTGCATATTGATCATAAATTATATTAAATATAATCGATGTTACAGATTTTGGGTTTTCTGGCATTTTATCAGATCTTTTTTTAAGGGAAAGACAATTTGCAGGATGTGCTGCCCCCGTGTGGTATTAAATGTTTTGGGTTCCTCTTAGGCCAATGCCTCGCATCTTAAATAGCTTTTTCGTCAGTTGCTGGGCCTGTGAAGTTAAAATGAAAAAGCAGCTCTTGAGAAAGCACCAGGAGCAGCCTTTCTCTTTGTGGCTTTTGAACTTTGCTTTCCACACTTGGAGAGTGTTAGTAAGTGTAAATCTGTATTTGTACACAGAAAATAAATCAGTGGACTTGCTGAGTTTGAAAAAAATCTGTTTTTATATTAATGACTTTATTTATGGTATGTCTTAGTGACTTCATCATTTAATATGGCTAAAAAAGAGATTCCTTTGAGAATTTTCCATGCAGACTAGATACACACATAGTGAGTTTTAAGTTTTTAAAGAATAAATATCTAAAAATTGTTTAACTATTTCTAGTAATACAGTTTGCTTGCAATTTAGGAAAGAAATTGGAAAGAAAATGTTAGTGTAAGCATGGATAATTTTTAGAACAATACTGTTTTTCTCTCCCTGATAGGAATGTAAAAAGTTTCATGGTGAGTTTGTTGGGCGAGCCTGTGGTCATCATGGCCCTTACGTTCCAGATGTCCTCTTCTGGTCTGTCATCTTGTTCTTTTCTACAGTAACACTCTCATCCACACTGAAGCAGTTCAAAACTAGCCGATACTTCCCAACAAAGGTGTGTGCCATTATTTCAATTCAAAAGTTGGCATTAGTCATGTTTTAAGTATGAATTCTGTCAGCATTGCAAATTCAGTTAACTGCCGGTGAAGTAGACAGTGCATCTTTCCTCTGTTAGTAACTTTATCAGAATAAGCATGGTTTTAGCTGTAAGCAAAAAATGTCTTAAAACAGTGAAGAAAAATCTTATATCATACATGGATGTTTTAGTTAAAGTTGTCATTTCTGTCAATAATCGTAGGTACGATCTGTTGTCAGCGATTTTGCCGTCTTTCTCACTATTTTATCCATGGTTTTAATTGACTATGCCATTGGAATTCCATCACCAAAACTTCAGGTTCCAAATGCTTTTAAGGTAAGTTGTTGATAAATTGCACTGCTTTATTATTTTGCAAAGTAATCCATTGTGATGGGTTTATAATTTTTAATTATCATCAGGCAGCAGTGATACTATTTTAAAATTTTTCTGTTCACAAGGTATTATGCAACCTCTCTGACTTATGAGTCATGTAAGTGAACCTCTCCCATCAGGTCCCTTCATGCTTCCTAATGTTATCTCTGCAGAAATTAACAAGGCTCAAATCACCCAGATCCTAGACTACTGTAATGTTCTGGGGCTTCCTCCAAATTTTGGGTTAATTGCATCAAGTGCAACCAAGTCTATAATATTCCAGATGATTTTATTATATGTAGTTTCTTGTTTTGGCATCGTAAGAAGTTTCGTGGTGTTTTTTTTTGTTTTTTTTTTTTAGTGCTGTTATATATGTTGGTTTTAAAGAAGTCATATCCTAATAATGTTTTGTATGTATTCTTGTGAAGTTGAAATGTAAATAATCCTTACAGTTCTGACTGGCCATGCATGACTGTTTTCCAGCCCACCAGAGATGACCGTGGCTGGTTTATTACTCCTTTGGGGCCTAATCCTTGGTGGACAGTGATAGCTGCTGTAATTCCAGCCCTGCTTTGTACTATCCTTATCTTTATGGACCAGCAGATCACAGCTGTCATTATCAATAGAAAAGAACACAAACTAAAGGTATTCAGTCAAAATTTATACTTTCACTGTTGTTTTCTGCTTCAGATTATGTAATGTGCATCCATCTACTTGAGTATGCTAGTTTGTTATATATTATATAGAACCCTTTTAAATTTTGATGCTTTTTTCTTTGTTGGTCTGTGTAGTACCTGTGCCCTGTGTCAGTGATCCACTGCCTTACAGAAGACTTTATGAATGTAATTTGGAATACAGATTCTGAATTAAGAAAGTGCTATCTTCTGTGCTTTATTAGAAGTAGGATTCATTCACTTAAAGAAAAAAAAACACGTTCAAGTTAATAATCTCCTTAAATACCATATTAATTTCCTCTTCAGGTATTGACAATGTTGTTCTACTGGATTGGATTTTTGAAAACTGCTCAGGGCTTATTTTGTAATATCAGATTTTTTTTTCCCTCTCTTCATCCTTCTCTGTGGCTCTACCCATCCTTTTTTTTTTTTTTAATGCCCTTCCTATGTTAAAGAAGGGAGAAGAATAAAACTGAGCCTTAGAGGCACAATGGGTTCTTAAAACAACATAGGACAACTTCCTGCTCTGTTCTCTAACACTTTAGTTGCCTACAGATGGAGAGAGAAAAAGGGACATCACCCCTCTGAAAAACTGTTGGGCAAAATCTAGCAGCAGGTTTCTGTACATGTATATGCAGCAAGCTTAGGCTTTTTTTTGACATACTTTTAATAAGCAGCAATCCAATCCCAAGTTGCTTTAGCAAATGCATTTGCAACCTTCACTTTGCATTGCCTCTTCTTGGATGATTGTGACATTTGATATGTTCTTTTTTTGCCCTCTTTGTCAGCCTGGCTCTTCATGTCAATCCATAGCATTGCATGTGGTTAACTTGACAGATGCAGGAATTTGCTGCCAAGCTTTGGAATGTGTTTTTTCAGCACTGGCATCTGGGAGTCAGATGGTCCTCCTGGCTGCCCCCTTGTCTTGCTGCGTTTTAGTTTTGCTGGGGTCTGGTGTAGCATCACCTGTTGCTATGCTTCCTTTTCTTCCCATATGTCAGGTTCCTCAGATCATGTATGAATGTGAGGAAATGCTCTCGGATTCTGTATGCATTAGCAGATACATTCCTCATAAATGTGTCAGAAGGTAAAAAAAGGTGTCTCTGTTAGGATTTAGAATTAAACTCTTTCTTTGAGTGCATTGTGCCTGTAACTAATATCTGTGTTTGACACATCTCTGAGTTTGTCAAGATGTGTCTTGGAGATAAGACTCATAAGCACTTTTGGGGAGCGAGGGAAGGTTGCTAGAATTGATTCTCTTCATTTTCTTTACTTTTCCCTCTTTTTAAATAATGTAAGCAAATAAGATGGCATTTTCATTTTGATATGTGGCTTACATTTTCATAAACCCAGACGCTTCCCATTTTAGAAGTAAAAGTTGTCTTCATAAAGAAATGATTTGTTTGCTTCCAACTCGTTTTCCCCTCTTTTTTTATACTTCCCATAGCAAATTCTGGATAGTGCACATTTCAGCTTTTGGCAGTCTCTGTAGCAAACCCTTCCAAGTTTAGTTTAGTTACTTTTTTTATGTCAAAAGGCATTTGCATGGGTTTACAGGCAAAATTATGGTTCAACATATTCACATTGTTTGCATGAACATCACTGTTTCATCAGACCATGACACTGGATTTGTTGCCATATTGCAAAGTTTTGTGGAGATGGATAACTACCTGACTTTTTAAAGGAAAATAACTTGAGCTGCTGCTTGCAGCTGTGAGGAGGTCCTGGATACTTGCTAAAATTGAAATGAAATATCCCACTCTGCTATGGCAGCAGATATCTACAGAACCAAGCTTGATGCACTGATCATTTTCTTTTTCAAGTGAAGGTTGTAATTGCAGGTTTTTAAATTTATCTAAGATTCGACCAAAGGGTTTTATGCACAAAAGCAAACCATTATCCACCTGTTGGTAAATTTATGTAGTATTTGACCACTACAGAGGTGATCCAAACCCAAAGGTTTTGTACTGACTTTTCATATGGACATTACGATGCTATATTTGAGTAAGGAAACAAATAAACCAGTACCTGATTTTATATTTTAATTTAGTGTATGTTATTTTCTAGCTATCTGCTCTTCTCTAAGATTGAAAGCACATTAGTGAAAATGTAATACTATCATGTGCTTACCATCTTCAAAAACTTTAAAAGTATCAGTGTGGTTTTATGGCTCTTTCTAGCGTAAACTGGCTTTGCAAATGTTACAGATTTTTATGTAGGGACCAATAAAAATACATACTTTTCCACCTCTTGTGTAAGGATGGATGGAGGGTCTACTAAGATTAGTGCAGTGGGAAGTTGGCAGCGCAGCTGGATGTTCTGCTTACCGTTATCCACAGAAGAGACTTAGTTAAAACAGAAAATGTATGTATTTTCCAGTGTCTTACCAGTGTCCATTTTATAAGCAGGAAAGCTGTTTGGTGCCCACTGCAGAGTGGATTTGTGATACACTTCACTGGTAACTGGAAGGAGTCAGTAACACTGAGCACTGGCTGTGAACCAGTACGAATTGCCCTTAGATAACCAGTCTGCCATCCCTACTCACCCCACCTGGGTAACACATAGAAGGAAGCTATTTTTTTCCTGCAAGTCTCAAATTTTTAATTGTCTCTAGCTGTTCATTAGGAATGCCTGCCAGGAGCGTTCTCCTTAATTCAGATGTCATTTTTCATCTTCTTTTCGTCCTTACTTTTTTTAACAGAAAGGATGTGGATACCACCTCGACCTACTCATGGTGGCAGTGATGCTTGGTGTGTGCTCTATTATGGGATTGCCGTGGTTTGTTGCAGCCACTGTCCTCTCTATTTCCCATGTGAACAGCTTAAAACTGGAATCAGAGTGCTCCGCTCCAGGGGAACAGCCAAAATTCCTTGGAATCCGGGAGCAAAGAGTCACAGGCCTCATGATTTTTATCCTTATGGGCTCATCTGTCTTTTTGACAAGTATTCTAAAGGTAATTTGGGGAAGTAAGGGAAAGTTAAAGAATACTGCACTGAACATTTCACTGTTGTTACTGTATTATTTAATGAATGCTCTTTCCAGGCACATTACTAACTAGCATAATATTACACAATGACAGTCCAAAGTGGAATTCTAATTTTGCTTAATACAGCGCCTAGGGATTGCTAGCATTTTTTAAATAAAAATCCTGTAATGAAAATCTGGCCTGACTGAAGTAAAAGGGAATTCTGCCATTGAGCTGTAGTAGATGAAGATTAACACTTTGTCAATACTTGGGGCCCATGGCAAATTATCATGAAACAGTCTCGTTATACCAATTTAAAATTTATTTAGAAAATTTGAAAACATTTTGTGATTTCTGAGCAATTTAAAAATAATTTCACAGTTGCAAGAGAAATTCTATGGTTGGTTTCTTGGAAATGAACGTGAAAATTATCTCACGCTTCCTGCATACTCAACACAACTCATCAGTGTCCTGAAAATGGATGTCTAGTTACAGGCATATATAATACCATGTATACACTTAAAACTTTTAAAACAATTTATCTGGCCTCTACGAAATCACTGAGGGGTCTGGCACTGGCTTCAGTAAATCCAGAATTTAGCCTTGCATATTGTCGCAGTGAAGGCAATAAGCCCTTAGAACTTGTACTTCCCAGCAGTATTTTATTAAGTATATCATAAAGCCTTCACGTTGAAAACACACAGAACATGCGTTTTGTGTATTTAGTGTTTCTAACAGATACTTATCTATGGACATACTCCTTTACCTACACAGTGTATGCTGAGAACCTGAACATTTAAAATGGTCTCTTACAAAATCATTCCATAGAATCATTCATCTATTTTTAAATACTTATAGCACAAAATATTTCTTTTAGCAGTAAGAAGTACTTTGTGTCTCTTGAACATTTTCCTGAGCTGTCTTTAAAGTAAAGAATTGAAGTATAAATTAAGACTTTAATGTTTTTGTGTAGTTCTGTTAATTTTATTAATAGGGAATTAAGTATATTGTAATAATTGGCCGTGAGAGGAAAATAAAACTACAAAGCCAGATTCTTCTTTTGCTTTATATTCTGAGAAACATTATTAATTTATAATTGAGTGACTCTGAATTTACAACTTGTCTGATTAATGCAGGCATATGGCACTTTGTATTTCAACTGTTTTGAATGTCTTTCTAGAAGCATTTAAAATTGTTAAGTAGTATTTAATATGCTCTTCCCTTTCTCTGCTTGTTTGTGCAGTTTATTCCTATGCCAGTACTTTATGGAGTGTTTCTTTACATGGGTGCTTCATCTCTAAAGGGAATTCAGGTAAAATGGATTTATGATGAATGTGTTATTGATGATGCTTTCTGTAAAAAATATAGCTGTTCTTAGTATATTATTGTATTATCTTTTGTGTATAATCTTAAAGGAATGTTGCCAACCTTAAATTTTTGAAAGTGACTCACTTAAAAAGGAAAATGGATTCTCTCTAAATAGAGTATTCCCTTTAGGTAATGTGCTCCATTTATTTTCCTATTTTTTGGGTTCTGATTTTTCCGTTCTCTCTTGTTATCAAGGGAATTTGGTCTGAGCCTAAAAACTGAGTAATAACTATCAGGGGCTCTTCCCTCTCTGCTGCCTTCCCATTCACTTGCTTGCATGCTGTCTTTTCGGCTTCTAAGTTCCTTTGCAGGGCTAAAATTATCTTGAACTTTGCCTTTAGGGCTAACTTGCCCTAAAACTAACGTAAGTGAAATGTTGAAGGTCTTCCCTGTGCAAATAAACCCTCCAGGCAGGGAAGGGGAACTGTCGCAAGGCACAGTACTCCAGGGATGAAGGGCCATGTCTAGTGGAAGGGCAGCATTCCTGCAGTGGCTGTAAGTAGGAGCAGCTGGCAGAAACCAGGCATTCCAGCATTCAGGTTGGGGTTGGAAATGGGATCCCGTGTTCTGTTTCTCCTGGCTGACTGCAGCATTAAATGGCACAGTGTCAAACCTTTCAGCCCACGAGGCATGGACACACCTTCCAAGGCAATTGAGAAAGAACAATCACACGGTGAAAACACAAGTTATACTGTGCAAAAGGTCAAATACAAAAAGCAAAGAAAACGTATGATTGTTTTTTTCATTATATTTGATTGCAAGTTACCTCCATTTATAGGCAAAGCTGGGAACTTTTTTTTTTTTTGACTGGTGGTCTCTATTCAGAGACTCTTCTTTTATAACTTTGCCTATCTCTTATCCTTTGGGTTGATATTCTCAGAAGTGTAGTTTGGCTTTTACTGAGGTTTAAATAATTTCAATTTAATATGGTTCAGCTGTTTCTCAGAACAGGGGTATGAGAAAGTACACTACTGAGGAGTGTTTTTAAGGCATGCTGAAATCTGGCTATCTTTACTTGGAACAGTGATAGCATCCCCCTCCTTATCTCCCTCCCCCATGCAGGGACAAGGAATGGAGATTTGATAAGATGGCTTTTGTGGGAGGATGTGCTTTTTGCTGTTTCTGTGAAAAAGAAATCTGCTCAAATCTGGCCAAATTATAGGCCTTTAAAAAAATGCAGTTTGCACATGCTCAATAAAAATTTCCAAAACTTGACATTGCTGAAGGCTGTATGAATATAGCATGGCTCATCCATGCAGGGAGAATTGGTGTATCACCATCATCACTGTGCCATGACACAAGTGTCTCAGGTCAGTATGGACCCAAGTAGGCCTGAAAAATAGGAACCTCTCACATACATTCCTAGCAGCATGGCAGTCAGCTCTCTGGCATTCCTTTTTTTTTTTTTCCTTTTCTGTTTCTGGTTTTGTGAATAAAATGAAATATGGAGAAGACGACAGCCTGGGAAGTGTCTGGTGAAGTAAAAGGAAATTTCCTGTTCATTCACAGGAAATAAAAGACTGCAGAGGTCTCTCCATGAGCAGCTTTTTCTGTGCTAACGGAGGCAGAGCTCAGTTGTTGAAAAATGAGTCTAGGATGTATTAGGAAAGAAAGCAGTGTGATAGTGCATATGCCCAACAGGATCAACCAGCTTCCATTCAGCTGGATTCACAATTGACTCATGACCACTCTGAAGTCTGGCTTTGCCTACTGTTTAGACTTCATGATTAGCAGTATTATTTTAAAGTAACCACCTTCTTTGTGTGTAACGTACAATGGAGTATGAACAGGGTATTTCCTGCAGTATGGCTGTCTGGAATGTAATTCAGCAGAATTCGATGTCTCAGCACATCTGCAATACAACCTAGGGAGACACGTGTATTAAAATGGAAAGGAACTGAAGTATGACGAAACAAGTAATCAAACTTTGCTTAAATAACACGTTTCTCATTCTTACTCTGGTGGCTCAGTGGGTGAGAAGATGAGTCCTTTGCCACTGCTGGACTAGTCTAGATTAAAGGCTTATGATTGTAACTGAGGCAGTCTCTTCTGTGCTGCTGAAATTATGTAGTTTTTGCCTTTAAAATAACAAGCCAGATTCTTTGGATATTCAGGATCTCTTAGGCAGTGTGTGAATGCCAGCACAAATGATCCTACACCTCATTTTGATTCCAAACTTTTAAAATTTTCTCTTTCAGCTTTTTGACAGGATAAAGTTATTCTGGATGCCTGCAAAGCATCAGCCAGATTTTATTTATCTAAGGCATGTTCCTCTTAGAAAGGTCCATCTCTTCACTATAATTCAGCTGAGTTGTCTTGTGCTTCTCTGGATTATAAAGGTTTCAAGAGCTGCCATTGTCTTTCCTATGATGGTATGACATTTTTTTATTTCCTCTAAAAATCCGTTTTCACTTGTGGATAATTGTTATTGAAGAAAAAATAATTTTGGGCAGGTAATTATAATATTGCTTTGATTCTGTGTTCAAGGACAATTCATGATGTATTAAGTAAGACAAAATTTGACATTTAATCTCTATTTTGAGTCCTATGTGTGGATATCCCAACTTATATTCTCTTAGGGAAAACTCTTCTCTTAAAGAAAAAATACTAAAATTTATTTGATATTTTTTATTTAAGGAATAGTACTCAATCCTGTTACAGAAAGAACATTCACTTACTAAGGAAGACTGTTCATTGCACTGAGGAGCTTAACAGTTCTGTGTCTTGGTAGAAATAAAGGTGGTCTGCTGCTTAAGTGGTTTCTCTGATTATTTCACTAATAGGAAATAGAAGGTATTTACTGACCTCAGTGATTGTTAAATGCTTCAAGCCATACTTCATTTGGACAAAGGAATAGCAGCTGTTGGCTTAGTCAAGTTAAAGGATAAAATTCTAGCTGCAAACTGGTCACTTTTGGAAGTATTCCTCTACAAGCTTATTTGTCTGTTTTACTTGCTTAATTTCCTAATTCTTTGAATTAATATCTTTGCAGGTCCTGGCTTTGGTATTTGTCCGAAAACTCATGGATTTCTTTTTTACCAAGCGGGAGCTCAGTTGGTTAGATGATTTGATGCCCGAGAGCAAGAAAAAGAAACTGGAAGATGCTGAGAAAGAGGTGGGTCATGGTTTCAGGTTTTTTTGTGTGCAGCAATTTATCAATTTCTCCTTCAGACATTTAGAGAAAATTCCTTGAGGCACATTCCATGCACCAGGCAGACTTGTTCACACTATTTAAGTGTAATATTGTCATATTTTGCATAAGTGCTTTTGAGGTTACAAATCTGAAAGGCTTAGGTGGGGATGCAGATTCTTAGGCTGCCATGCTGTCGTGTAAAATATCCCCAGTGCTCCTGGGGATTGCTTCTGAGACCCACCCAGGTGGTGTGCAGAGATGAACCTGTGTCTGCAGGAAAGCCCTCGGGTGCCCGGGGTGCTTGGATGCTGCCCTGGGCTGGGTCTCGTCCCTGCAGGAGATGCTGAGGAGAGAAGTGCAGAATTTAAGGCCTGTGGGTGTCCCAGCTACACTCTGGGCCAGTGTCATCCTTCTGCTACTGCAGAAACAATTTGCTTTAACTGTGTAATGAGAAGGTCAGTGACACTGCTGACCCCCTTAACCAAATGCTCAGACTCTGCCTTAGATCCTGTGGCATTACCACCCAGGTGGCTGTTTCAGATCTGGACTCCTCATCTTATTTCAAAGAATATGCTTTTCAGATAATTCCTTACCAACTTGAAAATTATCCTTAGGCATGCCCTGAGATGTGATCCAAGACCAGTGAAACGTGTGTGTTCAGGATTCCCATTAGTAGCTTTATTTGCAGAAATAGGACATGAGCTAATAATTTGAATGTGTAACTATACAAACTAGATTAGTCTGCCTTCAGGATTGATTCTTCTGTGAGCTTTGACAACTCCCTGTCTCATCTGTAACCTGGAGAACTCTTAACTTTGATTTCCTTGACACATTCAACATACTGGAATATATTTTGGGGAAAAGATTTTACCTATGTGATGAACATCAAGATGATTATTTACTATTTAGTATGTGCCTGTAAAACTACCAGGCTGAAATTAAAATGTGTGAGTCATTGTTTTCTCCCTTGAATCAAAGCAGACCAGGGAGTTGTTTCATCACAGTGTCTGTTGTCATCACAATTCAGAGTAACCAGAAGTAACCAAGGTAGCTCTCTCCTTGTGGGTCTGGTTATTGGAAAGAATTCCTTGTTATCCTCATGTTTTGGTTATATGTCAATTTCCTTCCCTTGCTTGATAGGACGGCATCAGAAAACAAAACGGGGAAAATCTACTGGTGTTACTTTATTTCATTCACTGTCTATTTTGAGAGGTTATTTTTACGTATTTTGGCATTTCTAAATATTTAGAGCTATTATTAAAACTGTTCAACTGTCAAAAACTTATGAAGCTGTGAAGCCTGGAAATGACAAAATTAACTAGTAATAAAAAACTTCTGACATGTAGCCTAAGGAATTAATTGGAGAGTTGCTATCACACAGCTTTTAAAAATAGAAGTATTCTACCCACAAGAATATTCAGAAATATAGTTGACAGGATCTGAAACTTACTTGATTGGATCCTAATTTCATCACTTAAGTTGTTTTTATATTTTTAGGCCATGTTTTTCCAGGCCTTTGTACATTTATAGTGGATATGATACATGCTTTCTCCTCACAGGCCTCCTTTGGAAGCCACTTTTATGTTAATCAATTAAGTCTTTCTGAGACAAGAATGAACAAAGGACATTCCCATTTGAAGAAAAAAAATATCGTGACTTTTGAAATAGTTGTAATAATAAAGCATTGAAGAAACAAACTTCTGAGCAGAGAGAACTTAAATTCTGCTGCTTTGGAAAACTGTACTGGCTCTTGCAGCTAATACCAACAATCAGTGTGTGTGATGCATGTGGGGCTTTGGTGATCTGCCAGAAAATGATACTTTGAAATGAAGACTCACCATTTAGGAGAGCCAACTCATGCTTTCAGGCAGGGTGAAAACTGTTACCAAGCCATCTAACAAAGGGAAGAAAGCTGTGGTGTCTCTGGGTGTCTTTTGGGCTCACAAACACACTGCAACAATTTAGAGCAGGATTTGATGGTTACATTTCTGCCAAGACTTCTTAGCGCCCTAGCTGTGGTTATCCTGACCTAAGGGGCGTGGACATTGAGAATCCTCCTGCGGAGGACTTGCTTCCCTTTGTTCTTGCAGGCAGGAAATGGTGCTTGAGAGGTGTATTCTTCTCCCCTCCCTCTAAAACAGATTTGCTAAATTTGTAATTATTTTACATAAAGGTTTTTTGTAAATTTATCTCCTAATTCTCTTCAAGTGAAAACTAATTTTGGGCATCTTGTTTCACTACCTTTCACTGAAAAATCAGTATTATCAGTATTAAAACTGTGTGTGCAAAATTAAATAATCTTCCCTAATTTTTGCATGTAAACATCAATGCATATATCCTGTTATCAATGTTATTTAAAATTCACCAGAAAGTTGTTCTTTCACTAATTTTCCTGCTTATTGTTACAAAACAATGCTCTATTTGGCATTGCAAAATAGCATTAAGTGAAGATACATCTTTTAAAATAGAAGGTTTTAAATGTCAACTCTTTAAATTAAAAGTTGAAAAGTATCTTACTTTAAGAACTTCAAATATATAATTAATATTAAAGAAAATGGAAAGAGTACACAAATTTCACTTTTCACAATTTAATATCCTGTCTCGTGTCTAAATTCCTTCGTTCTAGGAAGAGCAAAGTATGTTAGCAATGGAAGAGGAAGGGACTGTTCAGTTACCACTAGAAGGACATTACAGGTAAAATATACCTTTCCTCTTTTAGGTGAGTTGCCATTAAATAAAATAAACATGCCACAATATTTATTCTTAATGCTTACTATGTCGGGAGGATGTTTGTCCAGTACAGATAGGTGAACTGAACCATACACTGCAGCATTTAAAAAAGATCAGCCCTTTTCTGGTCTTTCCACATGATCTCACATTCTCTAGGAAAAAGACACTACTTGGAAGTTTTCCACTGGGCAGGACTGCAGGATCAGACTGTTCACAATGAACTTTGGCTTCTGACATGCACAGTGCAAAAGGAAGATGCAGAGCAGGTCAGACCCTTCACCCTGATGCAAGCAGGGATCCAGGAAAGGTTTTGAACACACTGCAGAAAAACTAGGTTCTTACAGCATTGCGGTCTAAAACATTCTAATTAAATCCTATTATGTAAGATAATGAGTGAATCAAGAGCTGTCCAGGGTAGGTGAGGCACAATGCAGGGTTGACACTACTCAAAAGGCATGAACATCTATGTTATAGATAGTAATAACACATGTTGCCAGCCCATAAGGAATGAATATAATTTAAAGTTTTCAGAAAGAAGTTCTTAATAAAAGATCTGAAATATCTGGTGACAATAACCTCTGCATTAATGTGGGTTCATAGGAGCATCATCTCAGAGTGGCCTCCTCTCTAACATTTTTACACAACGTTACCCTAATGTCTCCTAATGCAAATCAAGAGATTTGTAACTGGGTCTCTGAAAAATCCCAGCCTATTCCTTTTGACTTACCACGCTACTAATGGTCTGGTTTTTCCCTTGTTTTGTCCATACCTTTTTGTTCTAATTTATATTAGCAGTATGTAGCTTAATTTATCTTGCAGTGTGATCTCTATCGATCTCCATCGTGTGTTGATGTTGGTAGAGTTGCCTGGACAATACCTGACTCTCTGTACTGTAAGGGTTACAGTCCTGTAGCTAAAAACAAGAGTCAAGATATTGGTGGTTAAAGTGGTTCCCAAAACACACAACAGCAAGATTACAGAGGGCTTACGGAGTGCCAAGTATGTGTAACCATGAAGTCAGGAACAATGTACGGGAACCCCCCTAAAACATTTAAGACTTTATTATTCATAAGCGTATAAATACATGTTTGGAGCAGCCCAGGTAAAGCAAAGAGCATAATGGCTACAAAGTACTACTTAAGGCTACTGATTAGTTTGTTTAATTGGGGCATTTTTATTAGCTCTCTTAAATACCTTATTTTGTTAAGGCTTTTGTTTGCTTTTAAAATTGTTTTAAAAGTAGGTGGAGTTTCAGAGCATAAGTAGGACCTTTTGGGATTCATATTTAATCCAACTATGCCACTATCATGCTGTGAGATCTTGGGCAATATTTAATTTCACACTTCTTCATTTTTTTCTTGTTTATTAGTTGAGAGTGACACAATATATTTTATTGATGTTACTGTGATTGATTGCTGTTGGAAGAAGAAAATACTAAAAAAGTGCTAAGATGTTCTAAGAGAGTATTTAAGTAATTGTTCAGGACTTCTGAAATTTAACATAATTTCTTAACTCATATTGCACTTAATTATTGTCATCACTATCAGTTTTCAAGGACTTTTATTGAGTTAATAAGTAACAAGACTGACTTCTGATTGTTTTATTGTGTATTTACTTTTATTCTTATCTAGAGATGACCCATCTGTGATAAACATTTCTGATGAAATGGCAAAAACTGCTGTGTGGAAGACATTGTTGATAACCTCAGAGAATGCAAAAGATAAGGAGTCAAGCTTTCCTTCTAAAAGGTCTTAATTTTTTTTTTTTACTTCATTATACTTTATATATTGGTGTCAAACCAATATTAGAATATTTTGCTAGGGATTAGAAAGATTTCTAGCATCTTGCAGTTTTATTTCTTATGTCCACTCATAATATTCTGAGCTCAAAACACAAATTCACAATTTATTTAAAAACGAAAATCACAAATATTTGCATGGTACTTAGTTATGTTCCAGTGGAAAATGAAGTTGAGCATGCCTGATGCTTGCGTAATGAACCACCAGCCTCCACCTGGATATTGCACAACAGCTGTTGTGTTTGTTCTGCTTGCTTTTGTTCTTTCCTCTTGAAAAAGAAGTGATCATCGCTGCCCTGGAAATAGCTGTATGAAGAACCCAGTACTCTGAATGCAATCTAACAATATTTGGAGTGAAAATAATTTTATGATTGCATCATTTCTTTGTATTTTTCTGCCTACTTCACTTGTTCTCAAAATTGTTAAATAATTTTAGATTTTAGTCCAGTAAAATGAAGCCACAATATTTTATCTGTGCTACAGAGTTACTACAGAAATAAGAAAATACTAAATTCAAGCACAGTGTGATTTTTTTAAGAGAATTTTTTCCCCTGCTTCCATAAATTAAAAATTTAACTATTTTCTATTCAATTGTTTTGTATCACACTTCTGTCATAAGCTCCCCTTCCTAATCACTCTAGAAGCTGATTCCCCAAAGGTAAGACCCTGTCCCCAACCTTTTCCTTGATTGTGTCTTCCAATTCAAAATGGCGTCACCTTGGAACCCAAACAAGTTGACTTTGTGTAGTTTTTGGGGAGACAGAATGAAAAGAAATTTCTAACAGGAATGTAAAATGTCTTCATTTAAGTCCCAAATATCAAAATTTGAAATTTACTCTGTATTTAAAATAGTGTATTTAAATAGTGTAGTGTATTTAAATGTCAAACTGAATTTATTCCTAGTTATCTTTTTTAAAATACAGAATTATATTCTGCCCATTTCTAAATATACTTTTCAGAAGCCCATGTTTGAAACAGCTAGTCATTGTTTCAAGGTGAACAGATGCAGTAAGAGAACATTTGTAGTGATACGCGTTTTTTAATTTTGTCACCCCAAAATGGCCTGCTGCCTTTCAGTGTTGTTCCTTTCCCTGTACAGCATAAACAAGACTGAGCAGTTGATGACCACAGAACCTTAATTTCAGACACCCATGGAGCAGCCCACTAATGTGGTCATTTTGATGATATTCCACTGACAGTCAAAATAGTGTAGTTCTTGTTTGCCTTCCACCCTACACACGGGCTGAAAAGGATCCTGTCACTGAAACCAGTGTGGTGCATGGCAGAAGGATGTACTGGAGGGTTTTCTTATGGCAAGTGCCTCTGCTGTCCAGGCTGTGAAAGCCTGGAGAGAGAAGAATCTGATGTTGTACATTCACAGCCCCCTGGGTACACAGGAGTTGTAATTTTCCTGGTGGATGTTGCTTTCATTGATATTATGATAGATGATGTAAACATGGCCCTCTGAACAAACAGCATCCACAGAGATTGTGGCTCAGATAAGAGATTTGGCCTTTACACTGCAGTAAAATAGAAATTAATTTTCTGAAGGTCTCATTTTCAATCTGTTCTTGTATGTTTGCTCATGAAAACAAAGACTCAGGAGAAAAGATTTTTCTGGTTTTAGATATGAGTGTCCTGTTGTAAAGGAACAGCCTTAAAGACTGAAATCCTTCATTTTCAGATGCTCTAGCTTGTCTCAGATTCCCAGAGAGGAGTAGATTCAAAGAGCTTTAACCCTGAAAGACTTTCTTTTTGATAAGCAAAGACATAAGCAACTTTAATCTTAAGTCATATTAGGGCTAGAACTGCAAAAACATTATAAACTATGCCATAATGCATGTATCATTACATGAGGATATAATTCAATCCTAGGTAATTAATGAGGAAAAAAAAGTTTGGAATGGTAGTAGTTGAAAGGATAATTTTTGCAAATGATCAAGATCAGCAGTATGAGATTACATGATTCCCTTACTGAAGGGTATCTTACCATAGAGGGGAAAGAATCTCATTTTGAAATAAATTTTACTGATGCCTTGTGAAGTTCACCTACATAATGTTTAGTACTCCCTTTCTGCTGTCAGGTCTGCTTTCTTATATTCCAAAATATTATTAAATGGGGATAATTAAATTATGATAGTGTACTATGGCTTTATGTAATGCCTTTTATGGAAGGCATTGACCAATTAACAACACTGGGTGATTTCTGGAATACATAAAATCTCGAAGTTATTCATAGTAGTTAAACGCAGAGTTGACTTGGCCAATTATAAAGTAAGATCACCTACAAAGAGAGATTTTAGGCAGGAAGGGTTTATACAAATGACTTCCCAGCCTGATGCATGGATAATTTCTATCATAAGATGTGTCCTGGCCTTGGTTCTATGAAGTAGCATAGTGTGAGTGAGTTCTTACATCCCAGGCTCCTGAATGTTTTTATGTATCTAAAGAGGGGACTTACATGCGATTCAGTCAAGTTGCCTAGCCACAGAGGCCCCTGAACTTTACAGTTTTCCAACCGTCATTTTTCATTTTTAAAATTCCCAGGTCTAAAGGTCTGCCTTTAAGCCTTTCTTGGTAGAATTGAACACCAAGGCACCTATCTGAAACACAGCCCTCTTTGGTACATGGAAATAAACACTCCTCTGTCTTTGCTTGTAATATTAAGCCCTTCAGAGAGCAGTTTCAAAGCATATGCAGAAGATGTGACTGTGTACAGGAGGTGGAAGTAGTGAGAGAAGGAGTTGAGTAGTGGAGAAAGAGGCATCAGTCACACTTTGTAGATGGTATGACTGAGTTCCCTTTCCTACCTGAAGATATGAAAATCCCACATCCCAGACCTTCCTGCTGAGGCTTGTTAGACTGCTCACTTGGTAGGGAGGAAGAGAGCTCCAACTCCTTTACAGATCCACCAGTGACGTGTTTTACTGGCAAAAGACTGGACTTGTCCTTTTTTTTTCAAATTTCTCAAGGCATTAAAGCCCACATCTGCAGGAGCTGCTCAGAGATGTGAATCCTAAATAGAAGGAAGACTTTGCTGGTATCACAGAGGCACCTAAAACGTGGAAATATTATAGACTGTAAGGCACACAACACCTCAGTGTTTGCTTTTACTAAGCACAGGTAACTCCCTGCCTGCTGTACTGCTGCACTTTCAATTCATCCCCCTCCGGAATTTGTTTGCATACCCTTTGTGTGCAGAAAGTGTAACATACCCAATTCTATCACTGTTCTACAGAAGGTGACAGATTTGGCAGTTGAAGTGGCAGAAGTTGGTATTCTTTAGCTATTTCCATTAACACCTCTGGAAGCTGCCATAGGCATAGAAGTAAGCTTTGGCTGAACTGAATTGTATCCTTAAAGCAATTTTTATGTGAAGAAAGATGTCAAATGATTGTAGAATTGTGCATGAATTACCTTAAAAATTTGAGAATTGATCTTGCTTTCTTTAAGCCTTGTGTAACTCGGCCTATTTCTCATTCATTCTAGTTAAGGAATTATTCCCATGAAACCTGGTAGGTTATGTACTTGCTACAGGTTTGTTCTCAGAACCATCTGGTTTTTTTTTTAGATACCCTGCCACTCTTTGTTGAAGGCTTGATTTGCCTGTGTTGTGGAAGCCTCTTTGCATTTTCATACTGTGATTGAGACTCATTGGAAGAACGTGACTTTTTATTTATTTACGCTGCTGTAAATTAGGACCCTCACACACACAAAAATATCATCTGCTTTGCACGTATATTGCTTTCTGTAGGCAAATCAACATTGTTTTAACTGGGAAAAAAAAAGCCGAATCCAAATTTGAACTCTGGTTCAGAGTTCTGAATGATATGGCTTTTGTCTGATCTTTCAGGCTTTTTTTTTAATTTAAAAGTTATTTCCTCATAATGTATACATGAGGAAGCATGTATTAAACTCCACATGGGGAATATTGTCTCTCCCCATCCTCCCCAGACTTCTGCTCTCCACAATCAAGACTGAAAGCCAAATATTAGTTGGATATTGGCTTGCACTACTCTATTTCAGAAACATTCCTTCTAAATGTACAGTATACTAGAGAATACATTTTAAGGACAAGAAATACTTACTGTGACCTCTTGTTTGTTCCATTTAAGAATTTGCTGTTGTTGTCTGAGAGCTGTACCATTACCATTATTTAGTAAATTAAGTTGTATTTGCCAAAAAAGAAAAAAAGAAGTGGCTATCTTTGCTTGCATGCTGGCTGTCTCTGTACATCTTAAGTTCTTTACCTACCTTGTCACTAAAATGCTGGCGATGTCTTCTGCACCATTCAGCACAGAAATTTTCACTTGCTTTCCCAGTTTGTGCCATGAAGCATGAAAAATAAAGTAAAATATCTGTGCAATGTTGGTTTTCAGGTAGATAATTTACATATATAGGTGATACTGCTACTATAACTTTTTTGTTTGTTTGTTTCCCCTTTCATTTCCCAGTGCTGAAATCAGAAAAGAGAAGAAAGCTGACTCAGGGAAAGGTGTTGACCGGGAGACTTGTCTATGATTTGCTCTTCAAGTAATTTTTTTACAAACGAATTAAAGGAGTGCCACAACCACTAAATAGAAATGATTTACCTTGTAACTTTTGTCTTTCATCTCAAACTAGCACAGGTAATGTAGTGCAATACTTGTCTCATTCCACCTTGTCTACCTTGTCTAGTATCAATGTAAATGTCTGCAGTAGCCAATGCAAAAAAATCTTCGTGTTCGTTGCTGATCTTGGCCATTTATCAGTACTCGTATCAGAAATGTAAGAAGCAAATTTTCTTTCAAATTCAACTTTCCTGTTAATAGGTTTGTACTGTATTTTGCTACTTTTTCTGTGTGAGAATACTTAATAATCTTGATTCAAGATGAACTTGAAAACCCTTGTTCCAATTTTTTTTAAATCACCTAACTAGTAAATGATTTCAGGAGACCCAAACTGACAAGCAAACAGTAAGAAGTTTATAGAATTACAACTGATCTGACCCTGTGAATAAACGAACAAGGATAATCCTTTCCTCCTTAATCTGTCCTTTTGAAGTCACGGATTACTTTTGCAATGTGAATTGCAGGGTCAGATTCTGTATTTGTGAAGCTCTCCTTGATTTAATACAGTGTATTTAATATTAAAATTTGTATGTAACTGGAACATAGTCCTATATATATATATAAATATATATATATATAAAAATTATATATTAAAACATTTTCTCACCTTAGCTAAAGAACACCATCACATCCTTTGATGTGAAACATGGGTACAGTATTTCTTAAAATGCAATCTGTGATTACGGTATCTTATCTTGTGTTGTATGAATGTTGCCATGGTAGGCCAAATAAATGCATTTTGTCATTAAGCAATCCATTATTTTATAATAGGGAAAATTTTGTAGATACAAACTATACCCCACATGCAGTTTTATCACCTGCCCAATGATTTTCCTTGTTATTGCCTGAAATTCAGCCACATAAAGGGCATATTTGTATTGTCTTCTCTCTGCTAACAACTGCAAACCTCTTAGTTTCAGAGATTCTGTGTAATACTTAAATGGGTATCCTGCCGTTGTTTTGTTACAGCTCTTCATTATTCCATCAAGTTCATATTGATTAAAAGATAAAAACAAAGTAAAATGTGGCTTTAAGGCTATTACATTTTTCATAATGGATTTTGTTACTGCCCGATCCTTGAAGCGGTTCTTTTGTGTAAAAGACTGCGAGATTAGGTATTGAATGAATAGGGATGTGGAGCTAAAGTTTTATTGTGTTATTTGGAATTCACTGATTTTTAAATTTTTTAAGATAAATTTTTAAATTATTAAAATGAAAGCTAACTCTCAGTATTATGCTGTAACTTTGAATCCTAAAAATAAGAATTATAGTCTTGCAAACTTTGTAAGAACTTATCCATAGGGCTCTAACATTCCCCAGCTTTCCCCAATACGCTAATTTTCTATACACCTCATGAACTACTTTTCCCATCCAGCACATTTAAAGTATTCCAATATTTTTGTGTATGTGTGTATGTTTTAATACTTTAGCCATAAATAATTGCATTTTGCTGCAAACTTAATAGGGTCACTGTTCTAAATTTACCTTAGCATTATCAAAGCCCATTAAAAGCCATTTTTATGGAGGAAAAAAAATCTAATGAACACAAAGAGGGATTTACATCTAATTCAGTGTTTGTATATGTAAATTTAGGAAAAAAATGCTGATGCATTAAGGTTAAATGCTTTGTTTTGTGTACTTGATGATAAATTGTAAGATTCCAATTGTTTTAAGGTTAGTATAGAAGCTCAATACTGGCTTGTCCTGAAAGCAGCCTGATGGTGTTTTAACATGTTGCTGACTTTGTTACAGATAATGTATACAATCAAAATGTATTAGCTTCACTTGACCAACTCTTAGAATATTAAGAAATCAGTGTATTCAATGGCATTCTGTATTTCTGTTCAGTATTTCAGAGTGGTTTTATTTTAAAACACTCTGGTTTTGCGTGAATTTAAGTGCTTTTCCAATGTTAATCTTAACATTCTGAAATCACACACAATATAAAGCAGATGTAGTGCTATATTTACTTCTAATTTCATATTCCTGGTCAAAATTACTCAATTTCTTGGATGTAATTTATTACAAAAGTTTATGTGTACATGTGAATAGACTATTGTGTTTTTCACAATTAAGATATGTTATGTGAAAATAAATATTTATCCTAACTAATTTTCAATTTTATTTTTATACTGCAAAACCCGGAAGAGGTTTGCAATATCATGCGGTATTTGAAATGTCTACCTGACCTGAATGTGCTCCACAAATCAGTGAGTGGTAGAGCCGAGCACGGCTCCCTTGGCAAGTGGAATCTCACTGAAACATGCAAGGCTGGGAGTGCTGGCTCTCTGGGTGGAGGTGGTGGCGATGTACTTGGTCTGTCCTTAACAGTAAGTGTGACACAGGGGACAGCGCAGAGCTCCCCTGTTCCAGGAGGAGAACAGGAATGAAGCTCCAATTTACTACTCACAAGTTGGTCCCCCTTCCTCCTGAGAGAGATGATGTGGACCAAGCAGGAGCAGCTGGATCTTTTTAGAGATCAGTAAGTAAGGCCATGCAATTTAAAATGCTTCTGCTCTCCTCAGAACCTTCAATTTCTGCTACTGAAAAACTTTTAGGCCATAAGTCCCAGTACTACACACAGTATTGACTCCATCTTACTAAATCCCTTTGAGCTTCTTCACCAATTTTTAAAACAAAGACTCAAAGTCTCCCAGCCTAAGAATGGTAACAGTGACACCTCAGGCTTCAGCTGCTTCTGTTAGGATTTTACACCAGGTGTATTGTACAACAAACCTAAGTATCCATTTCACATAGGAAAAAAATACAGAGAAAAAGATGACTGGTAGGTATGTAATTAATGAGCATGTGGCTACTTCAGGCACAACTGATTCTGGCTTTGTATGTTAATGAAATGAGCTGGCTATGTTCTGTGGCCTCAGTTTTAGTTACTTACCTGTGCTCATGCTATTCAAGCAAGTTGTCAGTTCCCTGAGGCAGCTCTATAATTCTACTGCCTGCATTATTTTTGGAGCTGAGGGAGTTCTACCAGAGTGAAAAATTAGACACTGAATTGATGTTAACTAGGACACTTACTATAGCAATAAAACTTTCTTGTGTTTTAAAAGTTGTATCATTGTCTATTAGCAGCATATCTTAGAAGTTGCTTTCCAGACAAGAAGATAATTAGCACTGCATTTTGTTATGCCTCGCAGATAAGACAGTTGAAAGGGGACAATGTTTTGAAAGTACAGAAGAGTTTCCCAGTGAGATGACAGAATCATTAAGGTAGGTCAGATGCAAAGAATTGCATCTTAATGAAAGACTTAGACCATATAGTTTCTAGTTTCACTTATTTTTTAAAATGTTTCTTTGATTATACTAATTCTTGCAGTTATTTAATGGGAACCTGGTGAAAGTAGTTTTTTGGATTACAGAAACACTTTTTTTTCTTTATGACAGTGATAACATTAAAATGAATCCCAACTACTTATCCTTTACACAAGCCATCCCAAAGTTCATAATGATAATCTTTTTCTAATAACCTGATTGTATTGCTGGGATCTACCTTACACTGATTTAGGTTTCTTTGCCTTGAGTCAAAAGAACAAGAGATGTGATGCCATAACCTCTTGGAGACAACTGAGAGCCTGTAATCCTTTAGAACTTTAACAGTGGTGCCAGTCTACATTAGAGCCGCTACTGCCTTGAACCCAAGATGATATTTCTAAAACCCAGCTCCAGTGTGTTTCAAAAAACCCCAACAAACAGAAGAAAACCACCCATCTTATTTTGTGTTTGTGAAAACAAAACCTGATTTTCTATTTGAGGCTTTCTCATTTAGGGACAAGCTGCACAAAGTGTCTTAACATTCTCCCCCATGCTTTATCTGTCTGCATGAGTACTTTTACATTCACACCTAATGTCACTAATAACCCACAATACAGACATAATCAGATGCTGGCATGTAATATCAAGAAGCTAAGTGTTAGATAATCATGTCACTCACTCCATTACATGATACCATTACACAAAATCAGAAGCTTCCCAGTAAGTCATCCTCAAAATTAATGGGGATTAAAAAAAAATTCTAGTGTTCTTTTTCTGAAGCAACATTTTCAATGATATGGACTACACATCCTTTCATAAATTAATGTCTTTATTATTTTAAAGCAGCACAGTTTTTAGTACAAGCGGATTGCATTTTTTCTATCTATGTGAAATTGAGACGTCTACCTGGAGTGCTGGAAAGAAAGCAGACACTTACTGGTAGGCTGTTAGGAAAAGCCGTTTGGCCAAAGAGCATGTCCACAGGAGAGTGACAGTCCAGCCCTTGCTTTAAGTGACTGCTTGTTCACATTGTTATGTTTTATGTTTAAGAACCAGTTCCTATTCATCAGTACATGAGAAACTTCTACATTAAAAAAATGTGGGTCTTGTCGAGTTCCCAGAGGAGATTTTACAGTGCAGATTCCCAGAGTAGCAGCCTTTTTTAGTATAAAATAAGCAAAAATCACAGTACTATGTGATAGCACACAAAGAAATTCAGTGCCATTGGTTTGATTAGATATGATTCAAAATCTTTGGTGAAAGCTGGTTACACACTTTCCTTGCAAGGGTTCTACAACTGTAATACAAGAGATTGCAGAGAAAACACACTAACTTCAGGAACTGCAGTAGTAACAGTGTTTCATTCTGCACATAGAATATTAACATTGCAGTATTCCTGATACTGATTCTAAAATAATAATTATCAAGCCTTACAGAATTTCTGCAAAAAAGTTTCTTAATTATTTTCACAGAAATTATCAAAGGGTTCATTTCATTTTTGATGAAAACATTATTATATTCTGCAACTGATCCCCATGTGACACTTTCATCATTCATTACCCTGATATACAAACTAGACTGTTTCTCTTCTAGACTGAAATACCAAAAGGTAATTACTCAAGCAAGTACCACGCTTCCTAGAAGTCTGCATCATCATTCTGGTGATGTTAAGACCTGATTAAACACAATCAATAAAAATGCAATAGTTGCTTGGCAACAGGAATCATTATAAAGATTACACCGGTACCCCAAGAGCTGACTCTTATCTCATCTTGATTTATACTGGCTCAGAGTACATTATCTAGAGAGTTTTCTGGAGAAGTACCATCACTAACAAGCAAAATGCTGGTGCTAGTGCAGTGAGAAACACTGCTTTATGAAGTGGCTCATATGAGTATAAATATGCTTATGTGCTTGACCGGAGATGGAATGGTCTTTGTCAGTGTACCACTGTGTGAAAGAGAAATACAGAGAATGTTAGTTGTAGCTATATCTAAATGATATAAATCAAACATGACAAGACATAAAAATGTGTGCAGCCATTTAAAATTAGCCTAGCATGAGGCTTTCAGCATGAAGGCAAAGACATGATGGGGTAGGAAGCTGCTATGACACTTTAGCCTCTTCTTTGTGTGTGGGACATGCTCTGTATTTATGCTGAAGGTGTAAAATCAACATGTGGCTTGTCCACATGGACTGTAGATTCAGCTGTTCAGTTACGAGGGGTGCCTGACCTCTCCCTCTGTATGTCCTTCCAGTTTGGCTGAGGGAAAACCATGCACTTGGCCTCCTTCTATACCTCATCCTTTTTAGCACTGCTCCCCAAGGGCTGAGACAATGTAGGAAAGGAAGAGCATGCACAAGGCAGAGCTTAGTCTGAGAGCTTCCATGCACAACGTAAGAAAGGGCAAATAACTGCTTGTCTTACAAGTTCAATAAACCCCAGACATGATGGACAGGTTATCTGGGATTTAGCTGAAGCTAACCTTTCCTTTTATCCTATCTGTAAGACACTATTCATTGCACTTTGGGTATATGCAAAGGTTGGGAGTGGCTGTTTGTCTGAGAACAGAAAAAATTTAAGAAAATGAAAGATTAGGTAAAAAGGGTCAAATATGAGATAGCATTGCTTTACAATTTTTCTTGTGCAGAAATAAAATACGTGCTTTATGTTCATTTCAGTTACTGAACATCAAATGCAACTATATGAACTTTCATTTAAGAAGGCAATGAATTTATACCTAACAACAGAGACCTTACGTTATTATTCTCTTTTGTATAATGATAAACAAAACAGAACCATACCATTGCCTGAAAATCCACTTCAGCATCAACAAGAGCTTTGGAAATCTGTGCTGCTTGCTGAAAGTGAACATTATCTGAAAAGTGGAAGAGGAAAAAGGTAAACAAAAATTGCTTCTGTAATGCTCTGGGGGAAAATCAAAGCAATGAACACACTAGACTCCCCAGCACTGCTGATTGAAACACAGATTAGTTGCAAAAAGCAGTATTATTTTATTGACGCAAATGTAACAGCCTTGCCCCTTCATGCTTTTGTTTTGTCAGTAGTAGAATTGCGAACCTGTCTGTAATACTAAAATGTCTAATTAACTGCAACTCACCATCTGCTGTTCCATGAATAAGGAGATATTCAACTTCCTTGAATTTTTCAGCTCTGGCCATTACTGTTGAACTCTGAAATTAAAGGGAAAAAAAAGAAAAAAGGTGCTATTTATTAGGATATGACTTGCTACCAACTGACTTTGATTCGTGTTGACACCGTCTGGGGTCCTCCAGCTAAAACCAAGCACAGCCCTGCCCACCCCGCTCTGAACTGCCATGGGACACGGTCACACATCCAGGGGCTGGGTGCTCACGCTCAAACCACTCCACACCCATCTGCAGCTGTTACCAAGGTTATGGCTGCACAGGAACAGGCAGCTGCAGAGGGAAGAGTTCTGGGGTGAGGTACACATTCAGTGCATGGCCAGCGCATTGGTAGCCTGCAGCACACCCTGTGCCATAGGTTTCCTGTGTGACTGCAGACAAGTTAAAAAAAAAAGTTGCCATAGCAACAGTGCACCCTGTGAGAGCATGAAGTAGATCTTGCCGGGGCTACACACATTATCTTCCCCACTACAAGGTACAATAGTTCACCTGCAGGTAAGGCACTAGAGCTAATCCTGCCTCAGTCTCCAGTAAAATCGAGTAACAAGAAGTCTGAAAAAACGTGCTCTCCAAATATGAAAGACAAATGCCTGAACGAAAAATCACTAGACCAAATCCCTAAATAGAAGTCAAGCTACATTTTGGGAATGGAAACACGATACAGTGATGGAAAGATGAAATAATCAGCAACTAAGATTAATCAAGAAATTTAAACCACAGTAACAACATATTCCCTAGAACATTCTAGCCCACCTGACTTGCTACTGTGACTAAAGAATGAAGACAGTAAGGATTGCAGATATGATCTTTAATTTGGGCAAGGAGAGGGAATAGGATGGTGCTATCCTATTTAGGCATGTAATGAATGTAATTTATTTTACAGTTTAGGCTTGATAAGACAACCAGTTAATCTGGCAAGAAAAAAAAATACAAAAAATTATGAAGAGAAGAATTTAGTGGTTTGCTATTTTTTTTTCCCATTTTGTACTAAGGCTGTATCCTTGCACAAGGATTTGCATTTAGTACCCCAAAAAAGTCAAATATATTATACTGCCAACACACAGAAGTGTTCTAATTTTCTTATGTCTCTTGTACACTTATGAATCTTTAAAGCAAGTACAAATATTAAATCCCTTTTGTTGTGGCAGAATAGTGTACCACAACCCTCCCATACACGAAATGAGTTCTTTGTATGTATTCAACAAAATCTGAAAAACAAGTTCAGCAGACAGGGCAAAAAACCCCCACCCTCCAGTCTGTAACAACGCAGTTGCCCTCTTTTGATAGTCAAAGGCTAGAGAGCACCAGAAATCCAATATATGGAAATCCACCAACAGTGGAAGCATGACACTTTCCATTTAGATGATTTGGTATCATGGAGTAAGAACATTTAGCTGTGAGTGCCAAAACATGAAGAGAGCACTTTGATGCACTGAAGAGCACTGGTAAACCAGCTGACCAAAAGAACAAATGTGAAAGGAATGGCCTAGTGAGATTAAAGACAAAAAAACCCTAACAACAACAAAAAAACCCAAGCCAGTCAGTATCCTTTGAGTAAATAATTGTCCACATGTGCAGAGGGAAATTTGATAGATCACCTTGCTAAGCTTTCTTCCAGAAAACCACTGCTGTTTTAAGCAAACCTTCTGTGAGTGGAAGCCTGATTCAAGCGACACTTCTGAGACCTTGACTTGGCAAAAGCGGTTTTAGAAAGAGGATGTCACTATTTTTCCTCTTCAGGCATTAAATAAAATAAAGTTATTTGTAAAAGTACTTCAGAAAGAAGAAGCATACGAGATACTTTCTCTGCTATTTTATCACAGGTGATAGTTCACTTGCTGTACTCATACTCAACATGAAGAGTCCCTTCCCTAAAACACCACAGTACCTTTGTGTCCTTAAAGAAGGTTGCAAGATAGGGAGCACTCTCAAGTTAGGCACATTTAGAGGACAAAGCAACAGAAACGGCAGCTGAAAAAACCTTAAATGGACAGCAAAAAATTACAACTTTATTTACCACTTCCATTTTGTACTTATACCACTGGGACAAAGGCTCTGAAAAGGTAACGTGCACAAGTACTGAGAATTAGGCCCTGCTGAGTGTAACTGGCTTTTCTAAAGATCACACAGCAGTCAACATTTTATCAGCACTCCACAAACAAGTTAAGGTTTGGCTGAAACTGAAGGTCTCTCTCCCTTTAGCATATTCTCAGATAATAGAACAAATGTCAAATCAGTACAAGATGGCATATTTACAAAATTGTACCCTGTTTTGCATAACCTAATGATGCAGCAGTTCTTAAGGACTGAACATTTCAAATCTGCTAGAAAAAGATTGCCAAATCTATGACTGTTTCAAACACTTGCCAAAAGCATATCAAATTCAGAGTGAACTGCAAAATAATGTTCTCACAAGTTGAACAGTCTCTTCGGTATGCTTTACATGGCTACTGCGTCTGACCTCTAGAGCTCTGCCCCGATTCAGTCTCAAGTCTTTTGCATCAGGAATGTTTCTTTCAGGCCGCCGGATTCTCTGCCATTCAGCCTAGGATTACATTGGGAGCACCACCCAAGCTTGCTCCTCTCTTTTACAAAGCTCTAATTTTTAATAGTGTGCAACTACTTTAAGAGACACTGAGCATACCTAACTAGCCCCATTTAGGAGTATGAGTCCTCCCTCAGGCTTGACTCCTGACAAACAATATTTAACATCTCAGATTCTCTGCCTTCAATAAATGTAAAAATCTAATGTCACAGTAATGCAAAGGTAGGATGTAGCCTTCTTACCACAACTAGTTTTTTGAATCTATATATTCAGTCATTAATAAGACTCTACGTGTTAGGAAGGTGCCTAGCAGTGCTCATCTTCTCTAAGCAGGTGTACACCATCTCATTTCTTTTAAATCAGGGTTCATAAAAAATTTTATGCAACTTTTCACTTTTCACGCCAGCTTTACAGCAATGCAGCAGGATAGAGACTATATGATGCAGCACACAAACCTGACAGCACAGAGTTAGCATTGCAAGCTTTAACAGCTTCAGCTGTATGTACTAGCTTTCAGTACAGATTTTGCATTTGCCTCAAAAAACATTCATTTCAGCAAACAGCTCTCGTCAAGTGTCAAGGGGCCAGGAGGCTGGCTATTGGGACTGGGACATGGAACAAAGGGGCTGTAAGCCAGGAACATACTGGGCTGAAGTCAGTAAGGGTCTTCAGCAATAACAAAATCTCACAACGCTTTCACTGAGGCTACATGAAAAACAACAAACTCACTTCTCAAACTACCCCACCCTCCGGGTTAAAAGTAAAGTTCAAGTACTGTATTATTTGGAGCTTTTAATGACAAATGAGGATTTAAGTTGCATTTTCCTTTCTCTAGGAGCAGCAGCGAAGTGTGACAATCTGATCTAGGCAATTACTCCTCCTCCATCTAGCCACCATTCTCCCCAATTAGTCCTCTGAGTAACACATTTGAAACCTTTAGCTCTTTGGTACTGGCAGTTTCAACGTGGCCATTGCCAGCAATGGATACTATGCCAAGAAAATCCGACTCCTGGCTTGAAAGGATTAAACAGTCCTCTGTTGCCATCTGTGCCGTGAAGCTGGTGAGTGACTTTGTGCACCCAGAGCGTTAACGTTCGTTCTGCACAGCGACAGTAACTTGTATTTACACTGCTACCTCGCAGACCTCCTACTGTTCCCACTGCCTCACAGAAACACATTTGGAAAAAGGCAGGCAGGCGGCTGCAGGCTGCTGGTCAGTGCCTGCTGGGCACCAGCAGCTCAGTGGTTACAAGAGGGAGACAGACACAGTACCAAGTTGTCCAGCAATCACTACCATTGTCCCCAGTCTTGACCAGAACGTCTCATATAGCAGTTGACAACACTAGAATATTGTAAATATATGTCAAACCACATGTTTCAGTCCATATATGTATGTATTCATATGTTTTATCATACTTTTAAATCAATGCAACAACCCCCACCCTTTTTTCTACCCATGACACTTCAAAGCACACAACCAGTGCTAAACTGTCTTCTACCCTGCTTACCAACCCAAACACAAAGAATGCCCCATCTCCTCTGACATCAGTGTTTGGTTCCAGTATCACCATGGCTGGACTGCCTCGAGAAACATTCCAATAATCAGGCCACAAAGTACCCCTCGAATCCCTCACAGTTCTCCAACAGCCATTGTATTTCCACCCAGGCCTGAAGTTTAACAAAATCTAACAGAAAGTTTTGCTGCTCTGCCCTATGCCTAGCTCCCTGTGACTTCAAAAAGCCCTCGAGGCAACAAAAATCATCTGGCACATGGAAGAGCAAGTCAAACAATTGATTAATCATGCTGTAACAAGGACGAACTTTCTACATGCAATTTGCTTTCAGTAGAAACACAGAAATTCCCTCACTTCTGCGCAAACACTGGTCGTATTAGAACAAACTTTGGACACCCTGTGTTTATGGAGATTGGGCCAATATTTCAGTCTTGACACTGCTGGCTCTCAGTCGGTCTGCAATTTGATATGCTCACAGTACAGACAGACTTGCCTACCTGTCAAAGTGTTCTAGCATTGAGGAGATTTTGCTTCCCCTGGAAAAGACTTGCAGATTCCTAAAGCAGGAAAGTTCACACAATACCCATTTTTTTAAAAAATTACATTTCAGAAAGAATGGGACTACACTTGTTTTTGTGAAAAATGTTTAAGATAAACCATACTTTGCTCATGAACGTATAAATTTTGAAACAAGTTTGTTTCTTGGTGGTTAAAATTGCAGACTGTAAAACAAGCTGTAAAAACTTCTAAGTAGTCAAATGGAACTGATGTAAAAAAGAATCCCAAAACACCAACACACCAAACAAACAACAGAAAACCCACACCATTCACCAAGAAGAAGCTGCCTTGTGCAAATGCAAACACGTGAAACTACAGCCTCTAACAGCACAATGCAACAGTTCTAGCTGCAAAGAACGTATTTCTCCCCACAGGAGAACAATACAGCAGTTTAGAAATGAAACAACACACACAAAAAAAAGAAATAAAGTTATTTCTTTCTTACATTATAGTTCTTCAGATTATCATTTGCTGTAGGAAGGCCCATGTATCGCTCTGTGTATATTGAATCTGAAATTTAAAAAATCCCAAAATTAGAATCTGCTACTTAATTTTCAGTCTGTCTACCATCAATTTTACCCATCGATACAAGCAGTAACAATGCATACTGGAAATCAGGTTTTTCACAGTGAGGGGTGTAGGTAACCATCGTTATTCTGAATATTTAATCTTCTTGTTGCCATGGACACTTGAATGCTGAATATTAATATAGTACTTTGTGTCAGTGTTTCCTTATTGTTATTCTTTCAGTACTCCTAAAAATTTACTGAAAATGTTGCAGTAAATAAGCAGCATCTGAAAAAAAATCTTAGATATTTTATCTAAATGTTTACTACCAAAAATCTATACAATTAAAATATAGTAGTATATTAGGATTCAGCTTGGCTGAAAAAAAAAATTGATTTTCCACATATTTTTTGCCATTTTACCAGTTGCAGATTTGCTGCTTTGTTTTAAGACATACAAATTAATGCTCTGCTGCCATATTCTAATGTCCATTTGACTTCTCATCAGAGTTGTTGCACTAGAGGTTTTTTTATGCTGAATATGTATGCCTCCATAACCCTTCATTTAACTAGCTAAAAGTGGAATTTTAGAGATCTTGATCATTAAAAAAATATTTCCTGTCATACTGTAATATTCATGTCCAAAATATGAAGACATTGCTATGTCCCCAACAGACTTCTGCTAATGCCTAGCATTATGATCTGATCTGCTGAATTAGCTGTTATACAGTCTCTGTGCT
Source organism: Melanocharis versteri (assembly GCA_013397845.1). Lineage (NCBI taxonomy): Eukaryota > Metazoa > Chordata > Aves > Passeriformes > Melanocharitidae > Melanocharis > Melanocharis versteri. The sequence continues at coordinate 591,577 of VZTG01000864.1, read as the reverse complement.
AGCTGCAGAATGATAAATTATGCCTTACTTAGCAGAGGTTTGCCAGGGAAAGCTTTCCCCTGAATGTTTTTGGACAAATTAAAAACGAGAAAAATGTTAAAATGTGTTCAGATTGCACCAGCACTTATTTATAACTTTATGTAATTTTTTTAATCTGGGAGGAGGGCCCCTATAACTGTATTTCTAGCCTCATGCAACTACTCGAAGCCTTATGCTCTAAAGGCTTGAGGCATGTAGAGACTTGTCCACTTGATCAGGTTTTCCTCACATCAAGCTATTCTCATCCTATTGTATTACTTTGAGAGAGTAAATTACAATGCAAGTTCAAAGTTAATCCTCACAGCTCATTCTTACAAGTGAAGTTTCATTTTTGAAGACACAAAGTTTAATAGCGATGGATTTCTGACACACAATACTGGTTTCAAAGCAAACACAGACACATTACAGTAAGACTACAAATATTACAATAATTTAGCCTTCGTTAATGGCTGAAGAGATTACTTGAAGTTATGGATCTGACTTTTTAAAATGGAAAATAATATTTAGCGAATTGGTTTAATTTCAAAATGCAGTGGCCACGAGTTCATAAAAACAGACCAAGTGGCATTTACATGGCATCTAGTAGATAATCAAAAGTTCTGTGCTACGAATCCACAATTTGCAGCATGTGCACTGGAAGACATATGGGAATCCTTGTAACGAGGAAGCCCTCACATACCATAATATTGCCAGCGTGACACGGGGGCAACCGCTATTCCACACTTGAACACGCCGCTTCCAGAGCCAAGCACCATGGAGGTCACATATCCCCCATAAGACTGAGAAGAAAACATTGCTGTTATTTTAGTCGGAAGGGAAAGGATGGGGCCCATCTGCTACACAGTTCATCAGACATTTATAGGCTCAGCGTTTTTCATATTAATGAACTCCATTCTGAATTTGGGTCAGATCTCAGCCAGCCTGCTCAGTCGGGGAAACAGGCATCAAACAGCGCATGGCAGCTGTGGCGCTGATGAATGAGAACTTGATGGGGAAAAAGGGCGCAAACGCTGCCGAACTGTGACTCAGCTGAGGATGACTGTGTTTGGTAGCACTGTAGGCAGCAGCAAAAGACAGGAAACAAGACACTGCTGAACCACCGTGTCCCTTCCCGTGCTGGGGGAGTGGGTGGAAGCAAGAGCTCTGGCCCACAGTGTGCCTGATGAGTAGTTGAAACAGGGCATCCAAAAATTTGCAGCTCCTTTGGAGCAGGCCTATGGTAGCTCGCTCCCTAACTCTCCCCCAAAGTGTCAGGAGCAAGACTGTGACTGGGGAGTGAAGGATCTTCTGCTGAGTCTGTGGGAGGAACTGTGCAACAACACACTCCTCACTACGCACAGAAAATTTACTCACAGTCTAGCCTGATACACAGATGAGTAAATATCTGACACACTTGAGCATCCAGGCAGCAAGATACCTAAACACTGTCACCAACCGCCCAAATGACTGCCCTCACAAGAGTTTGAATGGGTTATTTAGGAAAATGTGCCTGCCCACATACAAAAACAAGAGCTATTTTTGGATCTCATTTCTGTCTTAAAACCAGATTACAGGCAAAGGGAATTGCATCTTATTTCAAAGTCCTTAGATGTTTGCTCCAGCTTCAATTCCTAGGTCCTCCCAGTGAGATCAGCAAAGTAATGCATGCACTTAGTAATTAAAATGCTGTATAAATGTCTAACCTGGCCACAGTAAAGATATCACTGCTGAATCTATGGCAAACAAAATCCATGTGCATAGTGACAGGCTGACAACGAGAGGCTGGCAATCTGAAAACTCAACAGATAAAGAAAATCTGTTTGCCCACAGGTTCAGTGTCCAGGATGCATAATCCCAACGTAGCTCCAAAGAGGAAGGGTCTTGTACTACTCATCCTGAGGGTCATAAGGACTTAAGATGGGATTGCATCAAATCTTTAATTTCTGCAGAAAGAATTTTCCTTTCACTACAGTTAATAGTATTACATGTGACTTCATATAGCAGAGATGTTTACCCCCAGAAGAAAAGATATTAAAGGCATCATCTTGCCATCAAGCAATTTATTCACTGGTGCCTGTCACCTGCAGTGCCCAAATTTCAGTTAACAATTTAATTCAGCACTGGAATCACTAACACTATGTACACACTTAGCTTTGCAGCTGAAGGGGTATGTATATACTATTAAACTACTAAATACTTCCGTCTACTGTGCCAGGTTTTAAAGATGCACCAAGTTAGAGAAATCTGGCCTCTGGTTGCAAATACCACGATAACCATCCCACACAGCTGGCTCGAGTGTAATTTTACATCTTTTTTTTAAAAATCAGTCATCCAACTAAAGAGATACTGGTGAAAATATACGTGGATTTTTTTCTTTCTAGTATTGGTTCATGTACACAGGAACTTGGCAGCATCCATTTAAATTAGTTTTTAATCCCTCCAGCAGTCCTAATTTCTCTTACAAAGGCTCCTCAATGATTGCAAAAGGGCAATGTATAAACACACTTCTAAGATGCACTTCATCAGTTCAAGTACTGGATTGTGCTGTGACCCCAGAGGTGCCTCACATGAAGCACTACAGGATCTCACACACACGGCAGCTCAACAAATAGTTGTTAAAATTAAAGTATTCCCACCGAAACTATTTGAGTACTTACCCAACCCCAAATAGCTATTCTATCCTTGTCAACAAAGCTCATTTCAGAAAATTTTCTGAAAGCAAACAGAATAATTAAACACTTAACGGACTGCAAGTATCCACCATTCTACAGACGTGCCTATTCCCTAGCAAGTCTGCCACTTTCTACTGTACAATAAGCATTTCCACTTCATCATAGTGACTGCATATGAAAACACAGAATAATTCAGGCACGCTTGTTGTTAGGAAATGCAGAAAAACATCTGTGTATATGACACTCTGAAACCCCTCAACCCACACTCACTGACATTTGTATTGTATTAGGTTAGATTTCACTACCTGCCTTGTCTTTTTTTTAAAGATCCACAGAAATCAAATTGCAGCACTAAGGAACAAACCAAAACACGTAAATACAGTCACCATTAAATAAAAAAAATCAAGAAGATTGTGAAATTCTATTTGTTTAAACTCTTTAACATTTTAAAATCCCACACAGAAAACCCTGCAAGATCACTTCATGGCAATTCTGAGAGATCCATATTGTGATTGTTTGTTTTAGTTAGGTTCTACAAGCATAAACCAAGTGACAAACATGAACTATGATTTAAAGGCTGAGTATTTCACATAAGTAGTTCTGCCAGAACAGAAACTTGCAAAAAGCTTGAAGTAAAACTTCCATCTCCAGGTTCCTTGATAGTGTGTTCTTCTACTAATGTGACACATATCATCTCTATAAAATCAGGGATATGGTTAATTGCTTTACAGCATTAACTCTCCTCTCTTTTTAAGCATAAAATGATGGTTGGCCCATAAATTACTTCAGTGTACAAAATTAAGCAGAATTCAGGGGTTTTTTTGCCAGTATTTTCTAGATGACGATTTGAAACCTTCACCTCCTTTCCCCCTACACAATAAGCACATAAAAGAAGGAGCAGGTGTTGACCTTTCCCTGTAGCTCACCTGGCTGCTGCTATCTGATCTTCCACTTCATATGTTCCCAGCCTTCGGTTGATTGCGTGCATAATTTCATCCCCTTGGTAGCCGCTGCCCCTGCCGTCGAAGCTGGCCACAATGATCTGCTCCGTGCTTGCCAGGTAAGTCGCCCAGCTGATCCGGAAGGCTAGGTCTACCTTCTGACTACAAGGTCCTGCATACCTAGGGGAAAAGTGTCACAAAATCCAGGCATTTACTCTCCACATATTCTCACATCAACCATTTGAAATACATGTATCGCTGACAACTCTGGCCTCTAAAGCAGGATATACTTTTAAATTAAACTGAGGAAACAAGAAAAGCATCACTGACTGACTCCAAGATGCCACTAAAAGCAATATGCTTTTTTAAAACTTCAGCTGTTAATCAAGAAAGCAGACTGGATTTTTTTTTTTCATTTTACTCCTTTCTGCTCTAATAAGAAACATTCATTATTTTGACTTTAAGCAGCTTATTAGAAATCCAAGCCGAGTTCTCTTTTGTTTTGGCATATCTAGTCACCTGAGTTTTGAAATTATGTTCTCTAACTATTTCTGTTCCACTCGCCCGTGATTTATTTGGTTTAAGTCTGAAATCAACAAATAGCCTTCAACTGGAAAACTGAAAAGTACCATTTTCTGCATTTTCAGTGTCTTATCAGTCTGAACTATTTCTTATGCAGGCTGAGAAAAAGGAAGCAAAACTATAATTTTAACTTTTTACTTTAAAATATTTCAGAAGCACTTGACCACTATGAAATCATACTCTGAGTGCGTTGATGGTAACATTCCGTGCAGTGCACTTCTCTAGTCACTGTTCAACAGAATAAGAAATAGAAGAATGGCTCCTATGGCTCTATAGCCCACTTTAATCAGTTTTAAAAGCAAAGAAAAAGCTACTGGGAATTTAATTCAAGCTATGGATCCCTATACTTCTGAAGTAATTGCTGATATTAAGATCACTGTGAACCGGAGGCGATCCTGACAAAGGTCCAGGTAAGTCAATAAAAATAGTATCATAACCAAAACAAGCCTTAAGAAGCCAAGAGCATTGGTTGCTCATTAAAGTGTTCAATAGGCACATCGAAAAGTGCTACCAAATTGCATTATATAAAGATGTATCTAACAGCCAGTTTCCTTATAGAGTCACCTTTGTGTAAAAAGAGAAAAATCTTAACATCTTTATATTAATGCATAGTTAAAATTCAGTAATTCCCATTTAGAAGAAAACATACCAGGATGAACAGAAGTGCCTGAGGAAGACCAGACCAATCAGCACATGCTCATGGGCTTGTATTTATGAAAAAAACCACAGCAAATGCAATCCTGACCACAGGATGATGTTTGTCAACACTGACTGACAGTCAAATATCACAGAAAAAATGCAACCTCACACACACTACTTCGGCTTTAGGATACAAGGCTTATTCAAGGTTTCATTCTGGAATGTGGTTCCATCAAAGATTATTCCTAAAGAACACCACGAGCAGAGGAGGAGGTAAGCTAACACGACCATCCTGGCTGTTAAATCACATGGAATGTATCTCCCTCAGTGCCACCGCCACAGTATGTGCTCATTAAGCATTACATCACCTTAGGGCACAGGAATCCACCATGAACTGGGATAAACCTTAATTTTTCATTCCATCTTAAAACTACTTCAAGAAGTAATTGGAAAACATGCCAGTTTTGTGTGTCCTTATTAAGAACATTTGAAGTAGATGAAAGTGATTATTAACACAACACTGCCATGTGACTGAAAACTTACACATCAAGGAGCAGAGGGTACTTCTTTGATGAATCGAAACGGGGAGGCAGAATCATTTGATACCACAGGTCTAAAAGTGAAGAGTTTGACTTAGGTTAGCTCTCCAGTGAAATTATTTCACATGCATTACAATTCATACAAGAGCACATTTGAGCCACCCCCTTAAAATTAAAAAGCAGTTTCATCTGAACTGTCCTAATATATACATGCAGAAGTTCCTAGCTAATCCAGTAATTTTAAAAGATGTTTTACAGTTAAATTAGCAGAAAGTAATAAAATTTGGGGACTCAATATGCTGTCTCATTACATTATTCTAGGCTTACATGTGAAACTTGTTATGTCTCTACAGTGGTAAATCTAACACAGGCTCAAAAATAAAATTTCTCTCCCAGCAGAAGAAAGAAATTCTATATTATTTTGAACCTGTCAGATAGACTTTGCTTGACAGTTTGTAAAGCATCCCAGAAACGTATCCAAGTATCTATTATTTTTGAAGCAATATTGATTCCAGTTCCATTCATGTTATTCGTTCTACCCAAGCTGGCTGCGAGCTGAACATTTTAAAGGCACACCCTGCAAGTTTTGCAAACTGAATGGCTCAATTGTTTGCTCATGAATTCTAAGAGAACTGATGCTGCAATGCTGATGGACTGCTCTGCAGTAATAGTCAGAGTGCAAATATTACAGAACTTTGCCCAGATATGAATATGCAAGGCATCAGAACACTGAAACATAAACAATCTAAACTGAACACACTGAAATACTAATTTTAACTTTTTGCATACTCTATAGTCACAGGGGTGGATTTCTTCTCTAATAACTGACATGGATTTGTGAGCAGACTTGAAACTTTAAGTAGGACTACATAAATGGATTTGCTTCTCCTATTTTTGGTATTAAAAATAGATTCCCCTTACCCAAAAGCTTTTACCCTGAAGACATGAAGTAGTAAGAATAAAGAGGAATAAAAAAAAAGTGAATATACAACTGATAGCATGAAGAACATCTTTAAATCTCCATCTTGCTTGGAAGATTTCATCTTTAGCCCTAGTAAAAATGTGACAGAAATAAGAGACAGAAAACACAAAGATAAAGAAAGTTATTATATAAATAAGGTACCAGTGAAAGAAGGGAGGCATTAAAAAGAACAGTTAGCAATGACAGACCTAACTCAATACAGTTTGTAAAATGTAATTCCATTAAGAGTATCTGCTCATTTTATCAGGAGGAGGTTTGTCATGAAGAGAAAAGCTAGTAACAAAGGCTGGAGCAAGAACAGTTTAGACAGGTACCAGGCCTCCCACCGCTGGACTCTCTGATGTTGCTCAGCACACCAAGAACATTTCTCTCCCCAAATTCTGAGGGGCACCACTCACAAAGCATTAAGAGTTCATTTTCTAGCATTTTGTTCTGGTCTGTATCGAGGTTTATGCAGTCTCAGAGCATGAATGTGCTTTCAAGAATGACTATTCAATCCAAATCTATTCAATCCCCCACACAAAGTCAAAGGTGATAGTGTTGAAATGTTGCTTAAATGTTTTCTCAAGATTTTCCATTTAGACTGTGTCTGCTTTTTCATAGTAACTGAACTTCTCCACTTTCCCAACCTGCTAACACAAACCAAAAGGACTTACACCTGTAAATCAGAAAGACCTACTTGAATTTATAATGTAATTTAAATTCAACAATGTTAAAGAGCTTTGAGTTTTGTGCCCCAACCTCATTCCTCTTATTTATTTCATGCACTGTTAAGAGACTTCTGTTTTCCCATTTATTATAAAGGAAAAAGGAGTTAAGCCACTTCATCATAAAAACATGAAGATATCACACTATGGAAAAAGCACATTTTATATAAAGAACATTTTGGGATTTCAGAAAATAACTGAGAATGTTTGGAAATGTCCAAAAAAAATCACCTTGCCTCTAAGTTTTGAATAACAGCAAGAATTCCCATTACACTCATCTGTAGTGTCATGCTCCTCAGCGGAAGACCTTGAATCACTTGGTGAAAAGACGGGGGGAAGGTAAAAGATATTTCTGTACTTACTGTATCCACCTATACTAAGAGAGTCAATTTTTTTTGAAGGCATCTGAATATCTTTCAATGAGTTTTCCAGTTCAGTGTTATCTTCCAAGTCTCTGAGAACTAAATAACAGAGCAAGTAAGATTCAAAGACTAAACGTATTTTTTTCAAATGCACTGCTCTTTAATTATGAACCACTTTAAATATTAAACCTGAGATGATGGCAACTTACACTGCAGTTTTAGTTTAGCGCAATTTTTGTTTTTCCTCTCAGATTCAATGTTTACAATATCGTTTTCCTTCAATTATTTTTCCCTGTTTTTCATTTAAATGCAGCTTCAGAAAAACTGAACAATTATCCAGTAAATAAGTCATACGCTACTTACTGTTTTCTAGCCCAGTGTAAAATAATGTTAAATAAACTCTGAATAAACATATGCCAAACTATATAATTTATTCTTCTGGTAATTATTTGAAATTAAATTTACCCTTTATAACCGACATTTTTATTATTATACTGTGCAACGAGAATAAAATTAGAATAAGTTTACAGCGCAATTTTCTGGCTCAATATAAATTAAAGATAATCCCATACCTTCATCATCAGTGCTTCTGTGCAGAGTAGATTTGGGCAGGCCAGGACCTGTTAACAGGGCACAAAACCTTCGTGTTTGCATGCTGGCTTGAAACGCAACCCTTGTAAAGTAATTGGAAACGGGTGAACCATAAAAGCTCAGAACTCGTTTCCCTCCAGTCTGCTCAAGCTGAATTTTAAGTTAGCAGAGCCCAAATTCAAGCCACAGGATCCCACAAAATATTCAGACTGTCTCAGAGATGAACCACATGACTGTGAGGTACTGAAGAAGGGAATTTCCACTCTTTGGCAAAGCCTACGCCTTACTTGTGGACAACGGTTTGGCCATCACGAAGCCTTGTGACAGAGAGCACAGCAGTTGTCTTCAACCCTTTTTACTATCTGACAGAAAATTCCCTCTGCTGTCTGTCCTTCTAGCCCAGGGATTAAGGAAGATCTTGGCATATTAAAAAACAACATACATTTCAATTTCAAGAAATTTTGGAGACGATTTTACCTTTCCCACCCTTTGATTAATTTAACCCTTGTACCATCTAACAGGAGCACTCACACGTCAGAGACAGCCTACAGCCCCACTTCTTACCTTATGATTACATTACTTGGATTCTTTTCTTGACCAGCACTATCATAATTTTATTCTCATACATAAAGCACTGCTCTTTACCCAGTCTGTTGCTTGTCACACTTTCAGAGCCTCCAAATTCCTTCTGCAGGCAGAGCTCCCCATGCATCTCTCGAGGAGATGCACAGTGGACAGGAATGTTTTGCAGCTCTTTCAGGCCCACTGACAGATAGAACTAACAAGTTTTATCCCAGTAATTTTTGTCAAGGTACTTTTGAGCCCAGGAGGCAGTATGTTTTTCCACTGCCAATACATTTATCCAATGTTATCAACACGTATCATTGTTACACAGTACATATCAAGATCCTGACGAAGTGAACTTCACCACCCAACTAATCAGTGAGTCATGTTTATGTCAATTAATTCGGGATATACTCACCGAGACAATTTAGCTGATAATACTGTGTGTCTTTGCTGAAGGACACAGAATAATACTGGCATCTTTCTTGATCCAGATTACAGCTAACACATTTAGTAAATTTTGGACTGCTTTCCAAGAGCACTCTGCAAAGTAAATGAGCTTCATCTCAGAGACTACTTTTTTTTTTTTAAGCTATGCTAAACCAGTATATGCTTTTTAAATAAGATGGCCGAATGAAACATGTTAAAATTAGGAAGTGATAGAAACTGATTCAAAAACTAGAGAAAACAGACTTTCGAGTTCAATTAATACTGAAATTATAATAATAGGAAAAAAAGCATGAGGGTTATTTTTAGGGTTTTTTGGCTTGAGGATGGGTTGTTTCTTCTCACAATTTCCCTTTATTAACTGAATTCATAGAAAAATATTTCAGTTATTTTTGCAGTTTATACTCTTACAGTGATTTTCATTAAATATCCTAAAGAAGATCACACATTAGGCTGAACATCTGAATCTTTAAGTTTCCATAGCTTTATCTTAAAGTTTCTCTTTTTCATTAAAAACAATTTTACTCATATTGCAGAGAAAAAATTTCTTACTTATAAAGATTTCTTCCTCCTGGCAGTCCACCATTTTCATTACTAATGTAGTATCTATAAAAGCAAAACGTACTGGTTTTAGTAAAATATTTACAATAGAATATTTAAAAATTTTATCTTACATGTTTAAATCAGATTTTTAATGAGTTAAATGACACCTTCTCCCTGTTCTTCCCTGCTTGCTTAGACCCTTGTTAGCAGCCCATGTGATAGGAAGTGGCACCTTATTTACAAATACTTACAAAAATGTATTGGTTACAGCTTCTATGCTGATTACTTCCCATTTTCCTGAAGTAATAGCCACTGGAGCCTGGAGCAGGGGAAAAGGCACGGCAAAAAGTAGAACATGAAACTCTTTGATCACCAGGAGAACTACCAGTGACTGTCCCACACAATATTCCTCACCTGTGAGCCATTTATGTAATGGATGTGCTCGTAACCTGCTGCGTTGCTGAAGATTTTGTAGTAGGTAGCATTGTCGGGTGCAAAGTGAGGGACAGATGGCTGAAACTTGAACATAAGAGAGATGTCTATTAAAGCAAAAAACAAAACTCCAGATCCAAAGCGATCAATTTAGGTTTGAATATCTCTAACCAGGAGTCTCAATGCTTACAACAAGGCATCAATGAATGTTCTGCAAACATTTTTGCCTTTTAAATTAGTAGGTAGAACCTGTAACCATCACTCTCTTAAAATAAACACACTTGAAATACCTTCCTGCTCCTTAAGCAGCAGAATTTCCTGAGTATTAGTGCTGGCAGGGATCCTACACCCCCTCCAGCCCCCCAAATTTGAAGTACTTTCGGTGGTCTTAATTTTCCACAATTTTAAGAAACAATATGTGCATCTACTTTCAAAGGCACTGTTTTATTCTGTCCAATGCAGCTGCTAACCTATAAAAATGTAAACTTTGCAAATTCATGTTATTTTTGAATCTCCCATTTTAAAACATGTATTTGTGAACAAATTCCTTGAACTCAATTTTTTTTTTTACTTAACCGTGAAAAATGTTGTGCTTTATTCAAAAAAACACAAGCTGCTTTCTGGGAGGAAATTTTTCTAGCACGTAGGTGATTACAGAATGACAGAGAACTCAAACTGGAATAATATTTACATGAAGGAACTATCCATTTATCAATTGAGAGTGATGGAAATGAATCAATTTCTTCTATTGACTGCCATTTGAATGTGCTACATATGGTAGAAAAACAGAGAGGAATGAAATTGAGCTGAATGAAATAAAACTTATTTCTGTGATAAATGCCCAAAGGATCTAAATGCTAATTAGGCAACTGCCTCAGAGATGTTATACCCATTTTGAAATGGTGAAACAAAGCTGAAGTGATTTGCCTCCGGTCATTCAGAAAGCAATGACAGAAATTAAGTCTTCCTAACCATGTGCTCTAAATAACCTCTCCTTGTTCCTAAGCAATATTTTTGCAAAAAGTAATCTGGCAAATATTATGCTATCTTTTCCCTTATTTTTCGAAGTGTGACTTTCCTTTAACTCAACTGGCAAGCTCTAACAGCTGATGACCTGGAAGCCTTATACAGCAATGCAGGCTTTTCTGAGCATTCTTAGATTAAACATAATTTCATCTCTATTAAAAAAACCAAAACAACTAAACCAAAACCACCAACAAAAAAACTAAAAAAACCTCTCCCCAAAAAACCATAAAAAACATTACAGATACAAAGAGAAGAATATATGTCTGTATTCTACACATATATATATTTTACTTAAATTTGTCTAAACATATGTATGTGCATATATACATCTTGCAAATGTATAAAAATATTCCTTATCAAATATTTTATCATTCTTAAGAAGGTGAAAATAAAAAAAAGGAATAAATATACCTATCCTATCCCCTCTTTAAACCTCCCTACTCTCAATTTCTTTCTCAAATCCAAGAATCATACAGTGAGATTATAATTTCTTCCAACAGCTCCTAAGAAGTGGGTTGTCTCTTTAAAAGAAACAAAAAACCAACAACCTAGTTTAGTGGCACAGACTTGCATTTTGCCCTCTCATTTTGCACAACTGTTTACAAAGTCTGCAGCTTGATCATCACATTGTCTAATTGTGAAGCCTTTGCTGCAGAGAAGCAAAATGTGTCAGCGTTAAGGCCTTCCTTTCCATATCAAATTTGACAGCAGGTGGGTTGATCTCTCATCTTCATACTGCGGATGATTTCATCCCTGCTGTTGCCTCCCTCTTTGCATTTCTTTAAACTTTCATTTTTGACTTCAAAAGTGAATTAGTGACTAAAGCATAATCAGTGTGTGGAAAATGCGGGAGTGGAAAGTGTACTCTGTGTTCTCATCAAAAACTCTGAAACTCATTTCTCCCTCCAAATCTGAACTTTTGCATCTCTGCTTCACTTCCCCCAGATCTTCTGTGTAGTTCATTAGGTGCCTACTCTCTACCATGTACGAAAGGACTGAGAGGCAGCTTGGAAAGCATCATCCAGACAGTAGCGGCTGGTTTGGCAGAAGTGCATGAAAATTTTAATCTGGCCAGTTACATGCATCTTGTCCCCACTTCTCTTCAGTGGGGGAAAAATATTTCATGCGGGGGAAAAATACATAAATAAGTAGCCCCAGTTAAAACCAGGAATGGTTTGTTGCAACCTGATACAATAAAAATTACTTTTGTCCCTCTATGCCTTTCTTCCAGTATGATTCAAAGGTTACAGAATACACTTCTTAATACATTTTACTCCCTAGATCTTTCTGGAGGTAGCAGGAAGACTAGGAAGCAGGTAAACCAGCATAGATGGCAACTCCCCAGAACAAAGGGGATTCTGAATCTGGGCTCCTGCATTTCCCCCTTACCTACTGCCACCAAAGCAGCAGGTCAGAAGAAAGGAGTCTGGAAAGGGCGCTATGCTTTTGGTAAGCTGAACATAAAATCATAGAATCGTAGAATGGTGTGAGTTGGAAGGAACCTTGAAGTTCATCTGGTCCCAACCCCCCTGCCACGGGCATGGACACCTTCCACTAGACCAGGGTGCTCAAAGCCCCATCCAACCTGGCCTTGAACACTCCCAGGGATGGGGTATCCACAGCTTCCCTGGGCAACCTGTTCCAGTGCCTCACCACCCTCACAGTGAAGAATTTCTTTCTAACACCTAATCTGAGCCTACTCTTTCAATTGAAAGCCAATACCTCTTGTCCTGTTGTCAAGATGCACAGGTCACAGAGGGCATGATTAGAGCTCCAGCCATGCTGCACTGTCAGCCCAGCCTGGGAGTTCAGAACCCGTTACCCACAAAAAAATAAAGCTTAACCCCAGGCGTGGGGTGATATTTGAGATCATTTTCTCCTGTACATGTAAAATGCAGCAAGTGAGAGGACTGGACCTACACACAAGAGGCACTGCAAAATGCAACAGGCTCATATGAAATTTTCATAATTATCAGAATTATTTAGCATGTAGCAGTTGTAGAAATTGAATACTCACTCTGCCAATCCAGCCAGTTGTACTTTCTTCAGTAAGTTGTTTTTCCTAAGAATGAGAAAAACAATCCCACAACAATTATGTTTATTTTACATCAGTCTTTATTTCTAAAAAGATAAACATACAGATATACTCTACTCCTTTCTAGTTTCTTTGAGCATTGTGACTCTCACACCTAATTTTTCTTACCTTTGGACATGACCAAGCAGCATTTTCAAAGTCACAGACTGTGAGGACTGAAAAATTCTGAATTCTTCTGAGCCACTGCAGACAAATCCTTTCATCTGTCACCCATGTTACAACACTCAAATAATGATCCCTGAAAACAGCAACAGCATAAGATATTTAAAATCCTCTCCATAATAGCATACCATACAATAGCATTCAGCAATTCACTGAATGAGACTCATCTGGCTATTTTCATTTCAATCTACTGTTCAACAATAAACAATGATGCAAATGTAATTGAGGCATTTTTTCATCAATTGTTTTTGCTGCTAGTAGATGCCTTGGTTATTTTCAGAGACACAATAAAGAATTAGATGGCTTGTACAAACCCACTTCCAGAAAGACTGCAATTAAATTTTAACAGCTATTCTCTAATGCATAAAATAATAGCTACTCCAGACTGTTCATAAATCTTGTACTGTGTGCAACTAGAGGAAATACTTCTGAGTATTAGGTTGTATATGCCTTAGAATTAGGAATTTTATCCTTAGCTGCCTGAAGTCGGTTGCTTGTAATTATTTTCTGAGTGATACATACTTTTGTTCAATTTAGTAGTTATTTCCATTAGCTACAATGGAGGGAGAGATCATACCAAAACCAGATATTACTATTTGAGTATTTTACTTTCATCTTCAGAATACCACCCAGCTGACATGAAGAATGAAGTATCCAAAAAACCATAATTTTCATGAATATTCCTGTGTATTAATTTTAAAAATGCACCACATAAAATTTAGTGGCTTTGTTTACCATAACGATCTGTTAGATGTACTGTCTTTTCTTATTTTAGATCTCTCCTATCTCCTCGAAGCCTTATGAACTAAAATAAAACAAACTTCCCCTCCAAGGCAAGTATACATTTTTAACCGTAATTTGCACATTTGACTTAGTTCCAAGTTCATGTTCCCTTTTCCCCCAAAGTTAGTTAACAAAAATGTGTGGGAAGTTTTGTGGTAAGAGTATCTTTGTGATCACTGCAGTTTGGGGAGGGAAACACTACAATTAGTGTGGATGGATTAAAAATGTATGTCAGCTGGTTACCAAAAACCTTCAGATTTATTTCTAGATTACAGTTTCAAAATCATGTTTGGAAAAGGTCTGTTTTTGCATTTATATTTGACTGGGAAGTCAGCAGGTCATTTAATTGCTACTGTCATTGAGTCTGCAAGAGCTTGTTAGGAAAAAAAAAGAAAAAGGAAAACGCCATTCTTCCTGTACCTATAATAGTGGTTTCCCTTGTTTTGTATAAGGGCAATTAGTCCCACACTTTTTATTCCTCCAAAGTGAGAGACTTTAACAATTCTGGTGACTATAAATCATTAATCAGATAAGATGGACGTTACAAAGAAAAGAAAAAAAAAAAATTATCGAGCTATATAATAAATACCTCTCTCCTGTGAGAGTGGGAATGCACCTTCGGTATTCAACAGCACACAAAAGGTTAACTAAGCTGCAAGTAACCCAAGTATAAAGCACAGTAGTTTTGCACTGCCCTTCCTCATTTGTTGCTGCAAAGGGATACTCTGCAAATACTCTATTCAGAAGTCAGCTTATTTTAGGACAGAACATTCCAGACAAGAAGGATCCATTCCCTTCCTCCTCGTGTTGGCTAACAGGAGCCCCCTGACCCCATGTGCCAAAACCAGTGTTTAAACACTGGACGGATTTCATGCTGGTCATCCCTGCAGTGTCAGGTTTCAAGCCCCATCATATGGCAAAGCACTGCCACTCGAGATTCTGGCAGCTTTTCTTGACAAATAAAACCCTTGCTCTGCAACATTAAGTGTGCTGTGCCACCTTCAAATGTGGGGGTAAAATTGCTGCTCATCCAAGCTCTGGATAGTGCTGTAACAGGCAACCATTTGCTGAGGCACTGCCCCTCAACATCCCCAGCCAGGCAGGTGGAGTGCGGTATGCCACCAATTCAAACTTAGTCTTGCTCAAAATTTAGCTCCATGGAAGTAAAAATACAATTTCCACTACAAAAAAACGAACCTTTCCTGTCATACAGTGGTATACACATAAACAAAATGTAAATATTCAATACTTTGTGCTTCCAGAAGAAAATCTACCCAACAGCAACATCGCACATTGCTCACCTCTTCCTACTGCTGTACCTTCGCTCTTGAAAAGTTCCCCAAGGCTTGTTCTGGCCACCTCAACCTTTGCAGGACACATAGGGTGAGACTTGACCATTATCTGGATCAGCCACTGGGAGAAGGAGTGAGTTTTGATTCTTGAACTCGCCATTCAAGATTTATATTTGTATTAATCCTGACTAACAGAGTGCTAAATTAATTTAAAAATGGATGAACTTCACGTAACTCACACCTCTGTTAGCCAGATGGGTGTGAGGCTGGAAGGTAGCTGATGGTTATTCTCCTCACATCAGCTTCCATAAGGTGTTAACAAAAGGTAAAATGTAACTCTAAGACAGCAGAGATCTTAATCAGTACTGAGCAAAATGTAAAGGGCTTTTAATTCTGAGGCACTGAAACTCTGGAGGAAAACAAGGCACGACAGCTATCTAACATGTAGCTATTGCAGTGTGACTGTAACGGAAGGATAAAGAACAACATATTCATAAGAACTTGCATCTCTGTTAACACATGGATGTTACACTGTGGTGAGGACTGAAACGGAAGAGCACTGATTTTCCAGTTATAGCTTTTTGGCCCCCATGTATAAAATGCTGGTTTTATGCATAAGCTAACAGACCTTTGTTTTTTTCTGGTTTATCAGTATAACCTGTGCTTTCATACCCATCATGTTTGTAAGTGCAAACCTCTAAAACATTTCCACAATACTGTTAAAAAGAAAAAAAACAAAATCCAAGATCTGGGATACCAAATTGTGTGCATGCACTTTAAATTGATGTAGCTGCTCTTTACAAAATACATTTATATCATGTTGTGCATTTCCAGTGGCATTTTGAGGAATACAATTTTCCATTTACTCTGAGAGGTGCTGATTTTCACCATTTTCCCAAAGAAAACAAACATTTTAAGTATAAATCTGAAGACAACCATGATACCTTGCCTTAGCAAGGAGTCTGCTTCCAATGAAATCAAATCTTCACTTACCATTAAGGTTTTGTTTTGTTGGGTTTTTTTTCCCCCAGTGAATTGGAATACATATATTATAATTTGATTATACGAAAACTTGCTCATATTAAAGTTGTACTGTGAAATGACTTCACCATAGTTAGACTCCACTGAATGTGATGAGCCAAGAACTTGTCACATTCTGAATATAACATACATGGAATATGCCATCTATATATAATCACTAGGAGGATAATCTCTGTGCAGATTTTCTCTGGTAAATCTTGTTGCTACCAGAGCCACATTACAGAGAAAAACTGCCATATACACTGAATACAGGGAGGTCACATATAAAAGCTCCTCCTCTCCCATCAAAAGAAAGAATCAAACATCAAAT
The DNA here is from genome assembly GCA_013397845.1 of Melanocharis versteri. NCBI lineage: Eukaryota > Metazoa > Chordata > Aves > Passeriformes > Melanocharitidae > Melanocharis > Melanocharis versteri. Next base: position 574,849 of record VZTG01000864.1, on the reverse strand, counting down.
ATTTAAACAAAATTTCTCACCATGACTCTATTTCTGCAGGTGGAGAAATTTCAACAGGTCTGGAAGCTGGAAGTGATGTGGTATCCACAATAAAGAATCGTACTGTTGGATTTGTAGCTCCTGCCTAAAAATAAAATTTTTCATTGTACTTTTTAAGAGAGAATATTCTTGGTGAAGTGTTTGGAATTATAGATGAATAAGTTACTACAGACAGAAAGGTAAAATAAGCCAACGGCAAACATGTGAAAAGACAAGTTCCTAAATACAGTTTTATGACTGATACATAAATTAGCCTTTGTATTTTTCTCACTAAAGTCTTAGTTATGTGTTTCTACATAAAGACTACTACATTTAGAAACAATCACAGGGCTTGCTGCATTTGACCAGATCTCATCCTACATGCCACACACGGTACCTAGCAGAGAATCAAATCCATTGCTAACACACAGGAAAGTGCTTCTCCATGGAAGCAGCACCTTACATTAACTAATCATATCCCAGCTGCCTGTATCCCAACCAAAGCTGTGACTGCAGCGTGTACTCCACTATCTCCAATGTAACACTGCTGACAGCAGAAGAGCTGTGTCAGTAAGGGCTGCTTCTCTTGCAGTTAACTAGCCAAGTCCTCATGGTAACAGTTAGGTAGCTGTACTTGATCCACCTCCAGAAGCCAGCAATATTCCAAACAAAAGGGGTTGGTAATAAAATGTATAATTTAGATTGGCAATTCATTCTACACCTATGTCTCTTCTCAGGGTCCGTGCTCAGGACAGAGCATCTGCAGCTGTCAGTGACCCCTCTGGAGGAGGCTCCAAGGGCACAGGAGGAGGCCATGCCCTCCAGGACCTTTGGGAAGGGTAGGGAGTGATCCCGGCTGCTGCAGAGAAAACAGCTTGGCACGAAGAGGGCAGTTTTTCCACCAGGCAGCTGTACCAGATAAGCAACAAGCTGGATGTATCAGCTGGCCTGCCCCGTTAATCAAGAGTAAAAATACCTTCCTGGGATGGCCAGACCATCATGGATTGGGGTGGGGCATGCTGATGCCTTAAGCCGACACAGAGTATAAAAACCCAGGGTTGAACAGAAAGAACTAAAGTGATGGGCTTCAGGTGATTTCAACCTATCTGCTCCTTCCCAGCAATGGGGATGCCCAGCACTGTGATGGTGAGCGTATAATGGAGGGCAGCTATGAGAACATGCTTGTACTGACACTCAGCAGGGTAGTGCAATTGCTGTGCTCTAAGTGTAATTTGTACTTGCTTTATGTCTTAAGTGCATTGCTCAGATAAATCAAAATCCTGTATAACAACAAATAACTTCACACAGGTAGGTCTTGTATTAAACATGAAACCCGCCCCATGTGGAGTGCATGAAGGAACCTGTTGGAGCACTCTGCACTCTGACTCTCACCCCACTCAGCCCAGTGCCAACTGTGCCACGAGCAGTGGGCTTTTAGTCACATGGAGAGGAGTGGGAAGGAGAAGGAGCTCCTTGCACTAAAGGTTTCACTCTCACAGCTAAAACTGGAAGAGCTTTAGACGTGGGCAAAGAAACTCCTTCAGCGGATTCCTCCTCTTCCTCTCAATACAGGAAACTGAAAATGCTAGATTAGCTGGAGAAGATTCCATTATCAATACCATGCACAATCCTAACCTAATGTACATCTACCTAATGCTTTGTACCAACTTAACTCCCTAAGAGCTTATTTATCGCAACATCTATTCACTACCTCCAAATTTTATGGTAAACCAACAAAACCTTAAATCATACTTTTTTTTTCCCTCTTTTTTCTTTCCCCTGGAGATAATAAAATACTTTAACATTGCCAGATGCTGTTGACTTCAGAAAGAGTAATCACAGCAAGCTGTTGAGGAGAGACAGACAATATTTTCATTAGCAGGAACTGATTAAATGAGACTACTCTCTTAATGAAACTACAGAACAAAAATGTTTAATAAATAACACAGACCTTGGGATACGGGATTTTAATGGTCTTTGGATACTGCAAGGTGTCCTCAGAATAAAAGGAATACTCTATAAGAGGAACTTCTGTATCATTAAAGGATGCATATGCCAAAAAACTGCCATTTGGAGACCACCACAGAGCAGAATTGGTGCCAAACATTTCCTCTGAAAGAGATGCAAATGTATTTAAGTTATAATTGATAAGTCGGCTCTCCTTCCTAGGTGCAATTCTCATTAGTTTTTAATAGGATTTTTTTTTCATTGAAGTTCAGATACTAAACTACAGACTGTTTGTTGGGGTTCTGAAATGAGACATTAGATCACTGTTTATAATCTATCACGTGAAGCTAATTCACACTTAGACTTCCAGTGACACAATGCAAACTAGGCAAGCTCATATCCATTCTTAGATCCTCACACTAGCCAGGTATTAAGCTCAGATAAGGATGCATGTTTCTTTCAAAATACAAACTTTGATTAATTTGAATATTTCAGTGGTAAGGAATGAGATAATAATTAGAATAAACCAAAGTTTTCACATCATAATGGAAAGTAAAACTTGCTTGATGTAGTTACCTTCATAAACCCAGTCTGGTATTCCATTGAAAATTTTATTTTCTTCTCCATTTTGAGTGATTTGCACAGGTTCTGCTGTTGGTGAAGCTTTTACATAAACATTATTATTCCAAACATATGCCTGCAAAATATCATTGTGATAACAATTACTATTACAGTAAATCCTACTTCCTTTCTTTATTTCATCTACTAGGCAATTTACACCATCTGTGTGACAAAAACCATCTTTAAAAGCTGCATTTCACCAAACAGCATTGATACTTAACAAACTTTGAATTACTAATACAAATACTAATAGAGATCAGGGTTAGTAACATAACTTCAGGCCTAGATGCAAAAAAATCCAATCAACGATGAAGTGACATGACTACTGTATCAAGTTTTGAAAATCTTGCAATTCATTTTCCGCCAAATACAAGTTTATTTTCCTTCATCAGGAGATGTTTTCCACTAATTTGTCTTTCAAAGATAACTATCAAGGCTTTGGTAAAACATTCACTGGGGTCTCAGTGCTGCCAATAGATCTGCAAAGATGGAACATTTCTTCAGTAGCTCTCAGAACTCTAGTTTTTGGCACCTGCCTGCCTCTCTAATCATCCCTGGTTTTCATCTCCAATAACTGAACAACACAGATTTATTTCAGAGCTTTGCTCCGAGATACAGAAAGTTCTTTTCAACTTCCTTTGCTTCTGTGGTTGGTCTTTGTAATTCACATACTACAAGCAATAAGAATAAACAAACACCACATTCTCCTGTGACAGTCCAATGCTCACCACAGGGAAGGCACAAGCCTTGCAAATGCAGTGGTTGTCACCATTGGCATGGATTGGAGTGGGGGGAGGAAGAAAACAACAGTGGGAAAGAGTACAAGACAGATTTTAATCCTCTAATCCCATTACATGCATCCATCAAGTAAAACTTCATTGATTATTGTGTAATTAGGAGATAAAAATCACAGTGATGATTAAATAGACAACTGTAACGCTGCTGTCTTTGAAAGGGATGAGCTACTGTCTGCAACTGTAAAAACACAAAGTTCCTGCGCAGTTGTGCATTTCATAACTACTGAGACCACTAGTTACTTTCAGGAATGCATTTTCATTAAAGCACAAAACAAAACACACTGAGGGACTTTGGAGACTTTCCAGCAACAGTAGTCCATTTTGAAACTAGTTCAGCTACTTTACCTAGCTGTAGAAAAGCCCCAAAACCTCAAGGCTACAGACAACGTGAGTTTCCATGTCATGTGTATGAAAATGACTGTTTATATAAGTTTCACTTATCTTTACTAACCAGTTTATGACCAACAGGTGACCAGGATATATACTGTGTATCATTAGGTAGTAGTCCATCATCTAAGATAGAACTGGAAAAACAAAAACAAAATGCAGCCAAGAGAAATCAGTGAAATGCCACTTCATTGCAAAAGAATGTTAAAACTACATCTTATGTGCAAAAATTACTGACCTGCTACTGAAATTATAGATGTGATATGAAGCTGTATAGGAATGCCTCCACAACTGCAAAAGAATTATTTTAATACTAAGAAAATAAACTTCACCAGGTTTCATATCTCTTGCAGTTTGAATTACCCCTAAAACCCTCCTTGTGATTTTTATTAAGATAAGCACAATGAACATACAAAGGTAACAGATCTCTACCAAGTTTAAGGAAAGACTAAAGAATTTTCCTGTGGGGTCATCACTTAAATACCACGACAGAGGCCACTGACTGATTAAGGACAGAGATAGAGATGCCAGAGATGCTGCAGATTTTCAGAAATCCTTGTAGCTACATGGCAGGCTATCGTCAGTGTGTACTTAATCCTCCTCCGTGTGCTTTACTGGCTCATTTGCTGTTTTCTGTCTCATTTTTCATGTTGTATTATTTAACTTGGCATCTTATTTTATAGTAGTTCTCACAAGTCCCAGCAGCATGTCTGTAGCAGTTCCTCCAGTACCAGGGTGACCTATTCCCGTTCATACCGTCACAGAAATAAAACCCTTCTCTGAGAAATCTGCCTCTTGGAATCTGTATCCCTCTGTGGGCACTTAACAGAGAGAAAGATGATGATGATAATGCAGTCACATTTAAACATGTTCACTATGTGGGGCTGGAGAGGTTTGATTTAGCCCACAGCATTGACATGTTGCAATAATGCTACCTTCGATGAGGGTTCTTGGATATTTGTATGAAGATATAAACCAACAACTTAGTACTACACAGCCAGATGGCTATTACATAACAAGTGTCTACATCCTCATGATTCATTTCGTTACTCTGTTTCTTCGCAATAAAGATTAATAATAACAGAACTTTCAATCACACTGTTATATAAAAGTTAAAAGATCTTGCTTCAGCATTAAAACAAAATTAACTCTTATGAATGCAACAAATAAAACACTACAGAGCAATAAATTACAAGTAGAGAGTAGGCTGGCTGGTAAAATATTAGGCATTTTGTGGCCTCTAATGATGCAGTGAAAAGTCAAATAATTCTGAACAATTCAGAAAGACAAAAGGCAACCGGCTTAGTAGGACCCAGCACGGAAGCTAAAACTGAAAAAAACTGATGACTGAGTGCACAGACTGTGTCTAGCACAGTGCAAGAGCCACTCTGAGACTGCGAGGTCAGGACATGTAGACAGTGCCCAGTGACACAGAGCTCAAGCATTTGTACACTGCACAAGTTAGCACTGAACTTCTTAAAACAAAACAGGCAGCTCTCTAGAAAAAAAAAGGAAAGAATAACAGAGTTACTGGTTTCTCAGTGCACAAACTGCACAGCAAACGATCACCTCCATTAGGCTTCTCAGCTGGCACACAGAGCCATGTTTTCATGCCACCTGGCATAAATGTGGGCTGACCTTTGTTGCACGGTTCAGCACCACGCCAGGACGAGGCATTCTGCTGCAGGCTTTTCTGTGCTCGCTGACAGGAGGGAACAGGGACACACAAGCCCACTCCAAGCACAAGCCTTCTTTTAAGCACATGCAGCTTTTCATTCACCTCAGTTTTAAACTCTTAGCTCCTACCACCACAATGTAACAACCACATATATATATATAGCATACATGTACAAGCAGATGTATACCAGCATATCTACTCATCACTTCTCCTTACCCACACAACTCCTGGGACAGCCATGCCTATCTACTCTCCTAGATTGTCTCCCCAGATAAACCACCCAGCCTTGCTCTCCTTGTGATAACTCTCCATCCACTTTTTATCCAGATGCTTTTTTTCCTCAGGCAGTCAAATCTCTTCAGCCAAGCTCATAGATAATACCAGTCTCTTTTCCTCCTGTCTGCTCAACCTGACTGTTTCCTTACAAACACTGACCACATTCACCCATCCTTCTGCATCTCCCTCAGGTTCTCTCAGCCCCTCAGTTGCTCCCAAACCTGTATTTCCCAGTTTCATTCTCAGATGTAAAGTGCACTTGTACCTTTGTAAAGCTGTATTGCAGAAGAGCAAACTTTTGGTCAGGAGACAATATAACTGTGCTTGCCTGGTACTTATCCTGTCAACAAAGGAAGGGCAAAAGAAACACATTAAGCACTGATTCCAAAGACTATGCAGAACAAAATATGAAATTCAATACCTTTCCCAATGTCAGCATATATTACATATAAGTCAACATACTAATGTTGTATTTTCCAGGATTACTGAGGATGTTCCGTTGTCAGCACTGATACATAGGATGTCCCCATTATCTGTTTTGTGAAGATACTGATTTCCTAAAGGCACAAGAGAGATGACAATAAAAAGTAAGTAAAATTCTCATCAGTTACTTCTGTTTTCCCTTTATATTTTTAAACAGGAAATAAAATCCAAAATCTGGTCAATGCTGTATTTCTCAATTCTACAATGAAAGGATGCTTATAGCATAAGAATGTTCACAAAATGTAGTCCTGGAGCTCACAGCATCCAACTTCTAGCATCTCTTTCCCTTGGGGCACTAGGCATACTCAAAAGGAAAAGCAGCCTGAATCTCCCTGCTCCCTGGCAGCCCGAGGCACAGGAAGCTGACACATCTCAGAGGGTAACATGCTTCTACTCTAAAGCACAGAAGTAAATAAGCTCTTCTAGCAGGAGAATATAACTTACCATGAATGTGAGCATGTTTCTAAGGGAAATAAGGAATCAACTCTTTGAGCTACGCACCATTCTATAAAGGGACTATTAAATAATTTGACTTTTTTTCAGAATACGGTAGTCACCTCAGCATGAGGTGACCAAAGGTAGCACACTGCTGAAGGTAGTACATTTTCTTGACATTCAAGCTGTATGTATAAATGAATTACCTGAAATCCACTCCAAATTATGTGTTTTGTACGTATAGTCATTGTTCAAGTAATTCTGTAGAGTGTATGTTTTTCCTGAAGGGGTCTCTTCTGAAAGAAACAGACAGAAGAGAGATTTTGATGTTGCTGCAAATTGTTCCACCTCAGCTTCTTAACCTGCTACTAAGTGGGTTTTTGTTGCTGGTTATTAAAGGGTTTTAGCTAACTGCCTCTGAAGTAGTAGCAGTGGGAAGGCAATAAAACTTTATTGCAAGGTAAATTCAGCAATATAAAATAAAGGATCGTCAGCAAGGTCACTCAACAAACTCCTGGAAATGAAAATACCTTTTTGACAGTGACAAATATGACCAGAAGACCTCCAGCTCTCTTAGCTCAGCAAACATGTACTCCTCAAATGCTGAAAAGAACTGATCTTAATGCCCTTTTCCCCATGCTCACTCTGGGAAGTTCACTGCAGAGCCCCAGCTGCTAATAGTTGCAATTGTGAATCACTTGCTTATCCTCAAACTCAAATTTCAGAAATGCCTTGAACAAAAAACCCCTAAAAATCTGAGAAGCAGTAAATATTCAGGGAAGGTCTAATAAAAAATAAGTTAATTAAATAACAAACACTTCCTGATAAGATTATGATGAAATAATTGATTAAATATTTATCCCTCTTTTGATGTGATTTCCACCAGGGTATCTTAAAGTTTATTTTAGTGATACAATTTTGACTGGAAAATAAAGCCAAGTAACTGGGCTAGTCTGAAAGGACCAGGTGAAACTTTGAATCTAATTAAGCTAATGGATTTGGTCATCAGCTTCAGGACACTGCAGTCAGCTTCTATGTAAAGTATTTCTTTCTTACTGCCTGCAGTGCGCAAGCTACTTTTTCCAAAGTATGAAAAGTGGTAACAACAACAACAACAACTCGGTCTGTGAATCTTTGGGTTTTCTTCTGAAAACAAAGACTACAGATTTTAAATTCAAGTGTGCAATTCTCTCTCTGCATCCTCCCTGCCTTTTTTTTAATGGAAACCTAAAATCTACCTTCATCTACCCTTTTACCTACAGGGTCCAGAAAGAAAGGAATTTTAATTTCAACTGGTTAAATCAAAAGACTAGAATAAAAGCAACTGATAAAAAAACACTCAAGTACCCTGCCCCTATCAATTCTGAGAACCCAGTCTTCCAGATACTTTTAAACAGACTGCCTCCTCTTCCATTATGCTGAAGAAGAAAAAAAGAGCAAAGTCCTTGGAGAAACACACAGAAAAAGACCTCACAACAGTTTTTGCACATTATCTTTCTGCAGGTTGGATACCTGTGACATCTGGAACATCACAGGAAGACACTCATATCAGTTATTACAGCTTTACTCTTATTTCCAAACAGAAAGAAAACTGTATATATACAGCACAGACTGTACAACTGTCACTGCAATAAAAGTCAGGAGACTTAAAAACCAATGATTTTAGTCTAAAATGCTCAGAAAAGGTTAAAAAAATGCTTGCTCAATTCCATCTGAAATGTGACTCTTAAAAAATAACTAGGCTGGATTTATTGCTCTTGAAGTTTCTGTGAGAATATTAATTTCTCAGGTTATTTATTTAACTGAATATTTAATTTGATGGATTATGAACAAGTGGGTATTTAATATTCATACACAGTTGTCTAGTTGGGAATATGACTTCTTCCTAATCGAGAAAGTGTCATTTTCAATCAGAGGGGCTTCGGAAAGCAACAAAACTCTCTCTTGGAAAAGGAGAAGCAATTTAAGACAGGTGGCTGATGAACAGGTTTAGGGATTTTTCCAAACTGATGAATGTTTTTCTCCCTGGTGACATACATATTTTGCTAAGGTCTCATTACTAAAAATCAGGCCACTATTAAGATTTGTTGGCTATGTATAAAATTAAAATTTCATTTTCTGTCAACACCTTCCACATAGTATCTGAATATGAAAACACACGCCAAGCTGTAAGGGTACAGTCATAGAAGTTCTAGTTGAAGCGTTTTCTTAATCTACAAGGTAGGCCACTACCAGTATATTCTTACTTATCCACAATGTGCCACTGACCAAAGATACTCAACATATATTGAATTCCAAATTTTGGTTCTTATTGTTCAGATTCCATTTGAAAAGAATGGTTAAGCAGGTTTATTTTGACAAAATAAAGTAACTGTTGACATTAAAGAGCATTGTATTGGCTTTGAAGATTGTACACAGGTCAGTGGACGTTTGTATTTTAGCAAAACTGCTTCTTTCACTCTTAGGTTCCTCAGAGAGGCTGCAAAGACTGCATTCTTGCCATTTTTCTTTTTCAACAATTCCACATACAGACTTATTTTTCTAAACTCCAAATGACTAGCTTCCAATGCTCAGCACTGGGGCCAGTTCTGTTTAATAATTTTATCAATGTTTTGGACGAGGGCATTGAGTGCATCCTCATTAAGTTCACAGATGACACCAAGTTGGGCAGGAGCGTTGCTCTGCTGGAGGGCAGGAGGGCTCTGCAGAAGGATCTGGACAGGCTGGACTGATGGGCCGAGGCCAGCTGCCTGAGGTTCAGCAAATGCCAGGTCCTACACTCGGATTACAACAACCCCAGGCAGTGCCACAGGCTGGGGCAGAGTGACTGGAAAGTGGCCCAGCGGAAAAGGACCTGGGGATGCTGGGCAACACCAGGCTGAATGTGAGCCAGTGTGTGCCCAGGTGGCCACGAAGGCCAAGGGCATCCTGGCCTGTACCTGGAATAATGTGGCCAGCAGGAACAGGGCTGTGATGGTCCCTCTGTACTTGGCACAGGCGAGGCCACACCTTGAGTGCTCTGTCCAGTGCTGGGCCCCTCAAATCAAGACAGACATGGAGGTGCTGGAATGTGTCCAGAGAAGCAAAAGTCCTATAAGGAGCGGCTGAGGGAACTGGGGGTGTTCATCCTGGAGAAGAGGAGGCTCAGGGGGAATGGTATTGCTTTCTACATCTGCCTGAGAGGAAGCTGTAGCCAGGTGGGGGTCAGGCTCTTCTCCCAGGCAGATAGTGACCGGGACAAGAGGAAATAGCCTCAAGCTGTGCCAGAGAAGGTTCAGGTTGGACATCAGGATGAATTTTTTCACGGAAAGGGTGATTAAGCATTGGAAAGGAGTGCCCAGGAAAGTGGGTGGAATCACCATCCCTGCAAATTTTCAAGAGATGACAGGATGTGCTATGGTTTAGTTGATAAAGTGGTGTTCGATCAAAGGTTGGACTTTACGATCTTGGAGGTTTCTCCCAATCTTAATGATTCATCTCTATCCTATTCAGGTCTTACTCCTGGCAGTACATATGTATTTCCACTGTCATAATGATATACTGGAAATAGTTACATCGTAATACCCCTGTAACAACAGTAAAACCATAAGTAAGTCCTTGTGCAAAGAAGGGTCTTAGCCTTTTATGTAAGTAGTACTCATACAAAGTTGATAAACAATTCTGATTGAATTTTGGAATTTCCTATTAATATGCCACCCTCTCTTAAGAGAAAAATTGAGTTGGTTTCTTTGGGTGTGAGGTGCTGACATTGTTTAACCCCAGCTAGCAACTAAGTACCACTTAGACACTTGACTCCTTCCTCCCTCGCCCTCAGTGGACACAGGGAGGAGAATCAGGAAAAGATAGACCCATAGGTTGAGATAAGAACAGTTAATGATTGAAATAAAACTAAATATAATACTCCTAATAGTAATAATATTTGTAGTGTAATATTAATAGCAATAATATTTGTAAGGAAAAGGAGAGCGAGAGGAATAAAACCGAAGAAAGACAACTGATGCAAAATACATTTGCTCACCACCCTCTGACCAATGTGCAGCCTGTCCAGGCAGCAACTGGCACCTCGCAGCCAACCCCCCAGTTCATACGAGCATGACATTCTGTGTCATGAAATATTCCTTTGGCCAGACTGGCTCAGCTGTCCTGGCCATGCTCCCTCCCAGCTCCTGGTGCACCTGTTTTCTGGCAGAGCCTGGGAAACTGGTGCCCATGACTTAAGAATAAGCACTAAGCAACAACCAAAACATCCGTGCGCTATCAACATAATTCTCATACTGAATCCAAAACAGAGCGCTGGACCAGCTACCAGGAGAAAATTACCTGATTCCCAGCCAAAACCAGGACAGGTGTAAAGCAAACAAGAAGTTAACTACCATGGAAGGTTTATGGTATGACATATCACCATACCAAAATCGAACCATGCTGACAAATTACTTTCGGTATATGGATCTGTTATTCCCCACTGTTGAGGTGTATTTTCTTAACTTTCATGTGTAATTAAAAAAAAAAAAGTGCAAGAAATTAACTTACTTTAAATTATGGAAAACTATAAAAGCAGTAATATTGGAAGCTTTACTACATGTTCACCACTACGAAGAGAGACTGGAAAAACCACAAAAAGGGAAAGACAAGCGCAAGCATGATGTTCAGTAATAATGAGAAAGGGATAGAGAAATTATAAAAATCAGAAAAGGTGAATGGTTATTTTCATTCTGAAGTGACAGCAGAACAAGAGCAAGAACAATCTGCAATCAAAGCATGTAATTTAGGAATAGTGGGAGAGATGCAAGGGAATCCCAGCTGATTCAGTGGTCAGAAAAGTAGGAGATGTTCCAGGCTAGCTTTTCCAAACCTGCCGTTTCCCCACATCTCTTCCAACACGTGTAAAAGAGTACTCTAACTCTTCCTCCCTCCAGCCCCCAGTTACTATGTGACAGAGCACTGAAGTAGATTTCCAGCAAAAAAGTAGGTAAAAACTGTTTTGCTGGCTCAGGCCAAATGTTCACTTCATCCAGAATTCCATCCAAAACCAGGAGCTGATACAGGATGTTCAGGAGAAACCACAACCAACGAGCGAGTGCTGTGACACCTCCTGGAGCAGTTCACCCACGAACCCCTCCATGAGGCTGCAGAGACTTCCCTAGAGTGATTTAATCATTAACTTGGTAATCAATAGCTCTGGAATCCCTCTCAAATTTACCCCATCTCATGCAAAGCAAGGAAATAAGAAGAGCAGAATTGTTCTACAGACAGCAATCCACTGTTGATAATGGGGTTTTATATGGTATTAGTCAACATTTGATTTAGGGTAGATAACTGAGTTAAATGACAGTTCCAGAAGTCAAGGACACACAGCAGGAGAACATTTCCATGCCCTGCCTTTTCAGACTCACACAGAACACTCAGGCACCTTAAGGTCATTAACTTCCCCAGGACCTGCTGTGCTCTTCCAGCCTCTCTAGGCACACTTCTATCAAAAGACCACAAAAGCACACACATTGTATAATCTAATCATGATGGTGATGACCCTTCACATTTAGTGAATATCACACCCTTGGAGAATTAAACCTGCGGGTGAAGAAACCTGGTTTGTGGAGAGACAGCTGCGTGGGACCCTCACTCTAAGGCTGTCTATGACTTGCTCATGGCAGCAGAATAATAGTAAATGCTGCACTGTCTCCTTCCTGCTCTGAGCAGTGGCTGCTCATCCTCCCACTCCTGGCCTTCCTGCCCAGCTGTAACAAGACCTGCAGTTAGAGAAGTGGTAAAGGTATATACGAACATTGGATGTTTCAATCTGCCTTTTGCACGGGAGGTTATAGTAGAAAAAAAACCTGTGAGAAGTGTAAGCAAATTGGTGAATCATGAACAAACAGACCAAATTTTTTTCATAAAATACTCATGCTTTAAAGGTAACAACTTGTTACTGTAGTCACCTGTTGGATAGCTCCTCAAAGCACAACAATGCTTTAATCAACAGACTTCAAATACAAGCCCCAAGGCTGATTTGAAATTAAACTGTTTGATGCAAGTAGCCCCATGTGGTTATTAAAGATACAACGAAGTGTCAAAATAGGCAGTGGATCTAAATGAAATGTATAGAATTTTGTACAGAGTTCTGGCAGCAGACCCTCAAGGTAAATGGCTGCACCCCAAATTAGGGAACCACTCTGCAACTTTTATGTCTGCACTATTTGTCCATGCAAGAGAAGAAGCAGAAGTTCCCCTTGCCAGGCCTACAGGCCAGCCAACAAGCCAGAACTCTGCTGGAGGGGCAAAATTTCACAACCTTTCACTGCACTGGAGACCATTTATCAAACTAATTATGTGCCGCATGACTACTAAGCTTATGAAATGAAAGTACATTGAGAAGCATGGCAGGGAAAACAGCTGCAGACCAAGGGCAATAAATCCAAACTCAGAATTATCTGTTTATATCAATAATCGTCATATTCACTCCCTGTACAATGCTTGAACCATTGGGATGAAATAAAAACTATTTGACTGCAATTACAAGGACTTTTATCACAGCAGACTTTGATTTCACATAGTCACGGTCACGTGAGCTGCTCCTTCCCGAAGCACTTTTGCCACTTCCATTTTGTACTCAATCACCTGTACGGCCCAGGAGACATTCCCAGCTGACTCTCCTGTCCTGTGGTCGTTCATAAAAACCATTTAATCAAACTAGTGATTAATTGCTCTAACCTATAAATTACTACTTTATAAGTACACCACCTGTACACTCTCAGCTAACAGAAAACATCTGTTTAGCACCCTTCAGTCAAAAATTCAAAATAACTCTGCAGTTCCCAAATTACAATGGTCACAGCTGTTCAGCTGTAACTGCTGGCCTGATCTGTGAAGAGACAGGAATTCAAGTTTTTGAACTGGGACCACTCCATCTCAATCCTTATTTTACCCAGAGAGACTCACTGGACTACCTGGGCATGTTCTCTGTGCCTTAATTTGAACCAACAGTAAAAAGTCTGACACATTGTTCTACTCTTTTACAACCAAAAGGACACAAGCCAAGGCTGACAGTATGGTGGTATTCTGTGCATCACAGAACAGAAATGCTTCTTTGAAGTAAAATAGATTTACTGTGTAACTGACTGACTGATCTTGAATTGCAGCCACTTATAGAGCAAAAGAATTCCTATGCTACAATTTATGAAAGAAGAAAACCCACTTTATTTACAGTAAGACATAGCACTGGCATCAAGATAGACAAGTACTAACTCTTCAGCAGAGTTCAGGCCTGCATACTGAATTCTTTCACTAGGTGTTATGCCTGCACACATCCATCTGATAAGTTATCAAGACCCTTTCTCTTGCTCTTCCCCACTTGTGAAATTCAGAGTATTTTTTGTCACCTCAAAAATCTGCTTTTTTGAGATAAGTGGCAAAAAGCTGCCCAAAAATGAGAGAAAATAGACTCAGCATCCACTGATGGACGTTTTAGCCTAGAAGGTATGTAACTCAGATATCTGGACTTCGAAAATCCCATTCTGAATGACTGTGGTATTGATATTAATATTAATAGAGCTGAATTGCAAAACAGTTTAATGTAAATTATGCCACATGAGTACCAGTGACAAAAGCTCTGCCTCTTTAAGTGCCACAACGAAACCCGCAGAACATTGTGTGCACATAAGCAATTTCTGAACACGTCGTCAAGATCTACTTACACATCTTCACTCTTTTTGGGGTGCACTTCTCAGACCCAGGTCTAGTCCGGAAAACCCTCCCTCAGAGTTCGCCGTGCTGACTTTACATATCACGACTGCTCAGCTGTTAATCGTAAGAACACAAAACGAGAGCAGCTCTGTCCTACCAGCTGAAGGCAATGCATTGCTTGATCAGGATTTAATGCTGTTTCACATTAACATCCAGGGCTACAAGGGCAACCTGGAAAGTGCTAACTGGTCAGAGTCTAACAACACATTCCGAATCTTTCTCTACTCTTCTGACCTCTGTAACTGTGCTGTTTATATAATTTCACTCAACGGCGTTAACAGAAGTTGTGCAAACAAAGTAAATGAGAGGGAATATAAACTTCTCTTTTCAGTACACCCTAGAAAAATGAGTAATTGGCATTTTACTGCTGGTTCGAGACCCTTTGGCCACAATAAGAACAGAAAATGCTGAAAACGACAATGCTTCTAATTATTACCAGCGCATACAGGAAAATCAAGAGCCTTTTTAATTGTCCCCGCGCCCCGTGCCCTCCCTGCTGAGACGGCCGTACCCCCAGACGGCAGGGCGCAGCAGCTCCAGCCCTGCGGACCCCGTTCCCTGCGGCACAAACTTCCCGCAGAACTTTCCGCCGCGGCTCTGCGCCCCGCGCCGCCCTCCCCCCGCACTTACTGCGGGCGAGCAGCGCCAGCGGCACGGCGATGGCCACGGCCAGCGCGGCGGCCCCCAGGATGCCCAGCAGCCACTTCAGGAAGGTCTGCAAGAGAAGTGCCGTCAGGCGCCGGCGGCGCAGGCCGTGCCCGCGCTGCCGCGCACCCTCCGCGCACCCACCGACATCGCGCAGCGNCTGCCCTTGCGCTTTGAGCGGCCGCTCCTCCGTCGGTTCGCAGCCGGGGCGCGGTGACACAGCTGTACGCGGCAGAGGAGGGACTTGGGACGCCCGTGGGGCTTCTGTCGGAAATCAGATAACGGCCCAGAAGTGAAATGCCTGCAAACGCTGATGGAAAAGCTCCCAATGTTTTGTTAACACCAGCATTTCTTGTAAAGTTTCTGCTCTTTGAACTTCTTTCTCTGACAATCAAGTCATGAAAGAACTGATAAAATTGCAGGAAGGGCTCATATTTATAGTTTTTGTCACTGGAGATAGATGTGTAAGTCTACTGAGTGGGTTTTTAAATTAAGACCAGAAAATGGAAGTATAGGACAAAGGTTTAAAATTTAGTGCTGAAGATGACCCTTGTTTATTACACAAGACAATTTCCTTTCCAAGGAGAATTTTGAGTATATGCTGTGAAAGCAGGACAAATTGTTGGAAAAAACAGAATAACCTGTAAATCGAAACTGTAAAGCTTTTGATTATTTGAAAAGCTGAGTGTTACTAGGTAGTCAGAAAACTGTGGGAGTTTCTAAAGTATTTTAAGATCTCTAGCCTCCAAAAAGTTATTATAAGTGGTGCTTTTGGTTTTATCCATGTTTGATTTTCCCCCTCTAATTGCAGAACACTGGTAGTTACCAGAGACAGATGCAGGTATTTTACAAGTTGAGAAATGTAGCAGAAAAAGTATATGATCTGCTGAAGCAAGATTTCAAGTCAAGGGAAATAGCAAATGTTCTTAGTCTTGCCTTCAGAGTACTTGTCAAAGCTTTCAGAAAGGTTATGGTGCTTGCTCCTCATTCTACTTCTGCAGATGGAGCACAGCATTTAATATTATACTGCTGTTTCTTAGGAAAACTGTGTTTGGAAGTGGGTTAATAGCTTTTTGTGATAAAAAGGTCTCCTTTAGTATAACCGAAGTGTTTACAAACATTAAAGATACGTCTGTATGGGAGCTAACAGACTTCGTCTAGATACAGACATGTTCTTACTCACTATTGTATACCAGTCTCCTTGAAGGTAGGAGTTGGTACTGGTTATGAATGTAGGCTGTGCTGGCTGTACCAGTTTACCTTAGGAATGTCATTAATGTGCCCTGACAGTGGTTCCAGGTAGCACAGTGTACATTTACCATGGAGCATCCAACGTGCTGCAATTTCACAGCTGGCTAACCAATAATCTCTAATCTAATAATCTAAGATAAAGTAAAATCACAGTGAAATGACAGTGTTTTACATTACTTTACGAAGTAGCATCTCATTATATGCTGTAAGATGCATGGCCAGTGTTTCAGAATGTCTTACAGCTACACTTAAACATCTATCTGGTATACTGTGCATCTGTTTGTCTTATCAATAACCAAAAAGAAAAACAAAACACCACCACCCCTCACTCCAGGGTGAATTTTCCTTTTCCTAGTGAGTAGGAATCACAACATATATGTAATCAGCCAATCTGTGCTTTTTTTCCCCCCTAAACATTTTAAGTAGTGATTATCACAGTGTCCCAAAATACAGCACAGGCAAATTATGTCAGTCTTGTGAAAAAATGTACCTGAATGTTTTGTAGCTTTTCATAGCCAAGTTGCAGTTTAGTATTATTTTGAGAGATTATCTGCAAGGTTTTAAAGTTTCTCAGTGGTGAATTCTAAGGAGAAAAAAGGAGCAGTACTGTCAAAGCATATGGCTGGCTACTGCTGGTTTCTTTGGGAACACAATTTTAAGTGCCTTTGGAAATCTGGATTCCTGTGTCTAGATCAAATTGTTGATAACTTATGTGCCTCTGACTCTGGTCATGCCAGACAGACTTACAGGACCCAAATCTGTAGGCAGAACCACCTGAGTGAACAAGTAAGAGTCAGTAAAGCAGAATATGTTTTCCATGTAGTTGTAGTAGTTCCTAACAGTGATTTCCTCTACAACTTGAAAAAAAATCTCAAGTTCCTCCTGACTGATCAAAACACCCACGATCCCAAAAATTATTGTTATGGTTATGCTTCTGGTTCTCGGTCAGATTGTCTTTTGTGATAGCCTGAGACTTAAAAAAGTTCCTCCAGGTAAATATTTCAAGTTACTTTATGCTATGGTGTTCTTTTGTAATCAGATATGTATTAGCACCATGCCAAGAAATTGGAAAAATGACTATCCAGCAGTGGCTGCTACATGATGAAATTTAAGAAGCTATAGCTTTATATTATATGCTCAGCACAGCTGTATTCATAAAGAAGTTGCATGATTGCAAAGAGCTACTTACTGGAAAAGAATGCAAATACAGCTTTCAGCCTGAGGCTGACTTTCCCAAATACTTGGGGGACCTGCCAGATGTGCTGTGTCCTTCAGACCTCTAGCCTCAGTAAAACTCAAGACTTTCTTAGACATCTGTTTATATATTTGAGCCTTTCCTCCAGAAACATCTGGAAGAGTCAAACTGCAAAAATGGAAAAATTAAGCTCTCTGAAGAATTAAAAAAAAAAAATTGTGACTAAAATGTGTACAGCTTACTTTACAGGTGCAATGATGTATTCCAGATTTCTCAGTGTGTGGCTGTGGGAGACAAAATATGAGCTGGATAAAGTTTTGTATGGATTCAGTGTCTCACTTCAAATGTGCTGTGAAGAAAAGAAGGCAGAAGTGCTCTTAGCACTGAGGAGTGTTCAAGTTCTACTGGACTAAGTGTGCATTTTGACTACAAATATGTTGATTTTTTTTTCAGAAATAGTTTCATTTTTCCTTTGCATTTAAAGTTGAAATGGCATGACAGTTTTGTAATGCATCTTTGCATTGGTTCTGTTTGACAGGATTGTGAAGAGTGTGTTAACTGAAAATCAGGAAAGAAAAATCCCTATTTTATGTGATTATGTCACTGGGACAACCATTTCAATGTGGCTAGTAGCAGCTGTCACTCAGTTCTTTCAAGTTTGTGTATTTTTCTTTATAAAGTTGTTTTCCTGGCAGCTACAGATTCTTACTGCATGTCCTCTGACTAATGTTGAGTGGTTAGAGTGTCTCAGGTTTCTGTTCCTCTTTTTTTTTTCTTTTTGTATTAATGCCAAGTAATTGTCTTGTTTTACTGCAATATGCTTATTTTTCCAGATACTTAATAAATAGTGTGGAAGAGGAAAGATGCAGCACACTCAGCGAATACAGTGGGAACACTTTTAAATATAAGGCCACCTGGAAGTTCAAGGCAGTACATGTGCAAAACACAGAAGACTCCAGCTATTGTGTAGTAAAGACAAAGAGATTGTGACTTATTTCTCCCTATATTTATACTATTCACTGAATTTCATGTAGCATGTGTGAGAAATATCCAGGACATACCTGATTACTGATCCCATATGGACTTGCTCTGTGGTGTCAGGATATGTAAATCCTCATCCTGTTGAGCTGAAATATGTGTTTGATATTTCTGATTACAAGCTCAGCTTCAACTCACTTCTGAAGAAAGGGTTACTTTTGATTCATGTTCTAGATCGGGACTTAGAAAATTAGACGTTAAATGTTTTTATTGTGTTCCAGACAAGCTGCATAAACTTGAGAAAATAATTTTATCCCTCTGTTCCTAAAGCATATAATTTGTAAAAGCATGGAAAGCCCAGTATTTTCATAGCTGACAAAGCCATCACCAGGAGAGGCTCAAAATCCATGGTGACAGACACCGCAGAAAAATGGATTTGTAACTGAGGAATCCTGTCCTTCAGAACACTAAAATATCCTGGACAAAGTGAAATAAAACATTTCAAAGGCAATTGTTCAGTCTGTGGAAACGGAAGAGTTACCTCGTACCATTTTATCCAGGACCATATGTATCCAACTGTGTATAACTGAATCTTTTCCAGTTCCACTTGGACCCAAACCACTGTGTACAAATGGGATTAAATAAACGACTAATATGTATACATAGCCTCCACATTTTTTCTTTTTTAATATTCAGTGGTATTTTGGATGCTATGATTTTATATTTTTTTAGTGCAAGATTCTAAAGTTTAAAGTTGGGATGTTTGAACAGCTTTCTGTTGCTGTCAAGAAGCTGATTGAGATGCCAAATTGGGTATGATCCATCCTGATCTGAAATTACAGAATATTCATTCCTATAGCACTTTGGAAGAATGATCTAATATTTTCCCAGAAATTTTAGATTATAAGTGAAAGTTTCAGATGCTTTTAAAAAACTTATTCCCATAAAAATTTTATTCCTAGCAAAAATTATAGGTACTAATTCTGATTCAACAATGGCCCTATTTCATATCAACTTCTACCAGATACTTGCTAATCCCATTGGATTTCTCTTAAACCACTTGCCCTTTAGGACATTTTAATATAGATCCCTGGTATATTGCTAAAATAGCAAGGGGAGAAAAGCAGGTTTGGGTAGTCATTGGAAGCAGGAGGTAACACGATGTAAAAGTGGTTCTCAGAGGAAGAAGGAAGGAAGGAATATAACAGAGATTAGAGGGCCGCTTGTGTTGGTTTGACTTGGCAATCTTATAAAATTTGAGGATGTTACGGGGCAGTTTCCACACTTACAGAGTATATTGCACTTAACATTTTTCAAAGCTGTCCTCCTTTTCTGAGCCAGAATTTATGCTAATGAAGAATAATTGTCTCTTCAGTCATATTTCCCCCTCTAGCTTCATCTTACATGATTTCTTTTTCAACTAAAGATAATTCAAAGTTCACACAGCTCTTTTCTGGGAATCATTGCGGAGAAAACGTGACAAAACAGAATGCTGAGCTTGTTTTATCATTCCAGACAAACCACTTCTATGATCTCAGTGACACTAAAGTATTAAAATAAAATGAAATGGACTGCAAAGAGGCACACAGCATATACACGGGAAGTCAACAGAAAAGAAGCTTGAAAAAATTTTATTTAAGGCTATCATTTAATATCCTTAAAGCTTAGCCTTTTTATAACAAAGGTTTTAAGAGGGATATTCACTTCTCAGGCATTTGTAACTGCCAGCCCCTTATGAATAACACATATAATTGGTGATTGAATAATTTGTGTGTAGAAGTAAATTTTTTAGAAAAATAATTTTATCCTTAAATATAAATGGAGTTACTTTAGTCCTAGTAAATGGAAAATATGAAGTTATCGAACTTTCACAGTCTTAAAGCTGTTAAGAAAACCATCCCTTAGACAACAGGTTTTCCATATATAAACCTTTGGCAACACTAAACTATGGTACAATTATTTCCTGGCATGCAAGGTGACATAGCTTTGTTACACCAAATGTAAATGACAGAATACAGATTTCAGAATCTCTTAATAACTGGCAGTTGATGAAATGAAGATCTTCATTTATCCCATTTTATTCTGCATTTTTACTGGTATTCTTCCAAAAGGTCTCTGGGGAAAAAAAAGGAAAAAAAGCAACAGTAATTAGGAAATATTCTAAGTCTCCTAAGATTTATTAAATATGTGTGGAACATATTTTTTCTTTTTAAGAGTGAGCAGATGTTAGTTCCACAGACCTCTCAATGCCTCACTCTAATAACAGATTGAAAACAATTATTCCTAAAGGAAAAGCATTTTAGGAGTTTCTAATAGATTATTTTCTTTTCCTAAATTGTTTGTTTCAATGCTGAACTGCAAACACAAAAATAGTAACACATTAATAAAAACAGTATTTTAACTACACTTTCTAAATTTTTGAGACAATATTTGTTGTTTCAGATTTCCAAAATCAACTAGTCTTTTTGGGTGCTTCAATAACGCAAGGGAATATGCAACATTTAAAAAAATCTGGCCACTCACATCTGTCTTGAGTTGGCATTTAATTATTTTTTAAAATGCTTTGTTAATTTTAACAAATAATTCCCAAATATTAACCTGTTTGCAGAGCTCATTTAGAAGATGCTGTTTTGCCTACATACAGGCAAACTAAAGCAGGGTTCTTAAAACAGCCACCTGTCAGGAACTCAGATTACAGCACTGTTCCCTAATGATAACCTGCATATTAAGGCAGTGTTTTATATCAGTGTCTTTGATGAATAATCAATTTGGTGTAATTTTACCAATAAATATTTCTGATTTTATAATGTCCATGCAAAGCAAAGTTTTATTTTTCAATAATTTAATATGACCTTACTTCTGGTAACATTCAGTGGCATAACTACTCTCAAGTTAAATAGGAAGTTATTAGAGAGGTTCACCATTGATAAAAAATTCAAATACTATTTGGAACGAGTTCCATTTAGTGTCTTATCCTTCTTCATCCGTCTGTAAGAAAGTTTGCAACATACTACAGATATATCAATAGCTAAGAGGAAAATCAGTAGTATTTCTCCTATGTGTGACAAGTACATTTTAAACATCAGTATATTAAGAATAGTATAAAATTCAGGCACCTTTGGGTAACTTTTGTGTTAATTAGCCATTTTAGGAACTCTTTGGCAGCCATGTCATCAAGGACTTTGTTGATATCACTCGTGAAAGTGCCATCTGCGTGTCTTCGAGCCATTTCTTCGGCCAGTAGAGCTTTCTCTGGGAAACTTCAAAGGTAAGAAATTATCAACAATGTGCAGATCAAAATAAACAAACCATTTTAAAGGGCCTTATTACAGGGTTCTAATAGACTGCACATACGCTGTGATTTTAAGGAGTTAAGGGTTGAGCCTGATGTTATGGCTCAGTATAGCACAACGCATGTCAGAACATCTTCTGAGGCATTATTTTGAAAACAGACAGCTGCTCCTTCCGGTGAGCCTAAACTCCTCTCTAGCAGTTTTGAAAAAACCATACATCCAAAAATATATCTCAGGCTGCAATGTCTAGGCCACGTAGATTAGGCATTGGTACATTTACTAAGAATTGTTATTTAAGAAATACCACTACTAAAAAGTTACAGTCAAATTTTCATTCTTTTTTCTGTTTTATTTGAACTTAACACCTAGTTATTTACTTAAAGTTATGTTGCATAAGAATTTAGGTATTAAGAGCAGTAATTTTTTTTTTTTTTTTGCGGGGGGAGTGATTGAAATAGCTCACTTAAAGCACCTGTATAAAACCTATGTGCTTGTTTAATGTAAAATCATAGAATGTAGCATTTTATACTTGGAATCAGATCCTGATTCTTGTTCTATTCTTTTTTGACTGCTGGAAAACCAGTATGTCAAAACCAGAGTTGGATTTAGAAAACTCCCCTATCTTTTTTCATCCCATCAAATACAAGAAGATTTTAATGGGTTTCATTAAGTTGGGCTGATGCTGAAGCACCCTGAGCCCTGGATCCAGTGACAGGCAAAATGGTTCGTTTCAAGGAAGGCTATATACAAATTCAAACACAAACAGTACTAAATATTGGAAAGCAGAAGGGTTATCTACAATTAATTGCCCATCTAGGTTTCTATGTTCAGTTGAGTTTGTATTTCTCTCAAATGGATACAGAAATACCTTATTTCTGCTCATGAAAATAAAACTTGACAGAAAAACAAGTGGAAGTCTGAACATAACTAGGAAGGGGAACCAGCTTTTCCCTTCTCTATATAGCTTACCTAATTTATTTAACTCTCTTTTTTTTCAGGAAATTGTCAATATTTACAAAACTTATTTTAACCTATTTAGTCTTCCTTAACTACAACACACAATCTTGTCTTACAGATTGTATTTTATTATTATTTATTATTATTATTTTTATGTAATGTGAGAGACTTACATAGTACTTTACAGGTGGTAAAATCAGAGGATGAACTGAAATCCCTGCCCCAAAGAGCTTACAGTCTAAAGGCACAAATAAGTACAGAACAGTTAAAAGGTGGGGAGTGGCAGCTCATGGTGTAGCTCCTAACCATGCAGAGGTGGAAATAGATGAGCAGAAGGTGTCTGCAGGAGACTGAAGGTAATGCCATTCTAAGTGTAAGACCATCATGACAAAAGATGTAAAGTCATGAGGGAGAACATGAAGTGGATAGGATAGAGAAATCTGCAATGAGTATGTGGAGGACAAGATAGAAATGAAAGAAGTCACAGGTAGGTACAATCATTAGTGGAGCATTGTGTACAGGGAACCGCAAACCATAGCAAAAGAATGAGAGGCATCTTAAAAAGGGAGATAAGTTACAGTCATAGCAAATGATAGTTGTTATGGCAGAAGCAACTTGGGGAGACTCTGAGAAGCATGGGAAAAGGAAAAGAAGTTATTAGTTACTGCTGGGATGATCATCAGCACATGGAGTACAGCTGATGACATTGGTAAAAATTTTATCTTGGAAATATTGCAGAGGAAAAGATTGACTGTAAAAGGAAAAAAAAAGAGAAGGCAATTTAAGATGACACTGACTTGAATAATCTCAATGATAGTTAAGGAGACTGTAAGCAATGTTATGTGAAGGGGGAAAGGTGGTAGTTAGAGGAAGAAGGTCTGGTTTAGATTCAGATGTGTTGACCTTAAATAAAACTTGATCTTTAAGAGTGTAACAGCATACTGAACAGGTTTTAATCTGTATTTGAACTTAATAATGTAAAGTGGTAGTCTATCACCAACAGAATATCTTCTAATACAAAAGAAAGACATGAAGTACAGCAAGAATGATCAAAAACACATCAAAATTTAATCAGACATGATTTCTAACCCCAAGTGCAAGACAAAATTTAATAATAGGAATGGATGGATTCTTACTCTCTTCTTCCTCGTCCATTCACTAACCAAGCGATGAACTCTTTGGCAGCTTGGCCTTCCAAATAAGAGGTGATATCACTGGTGTAGGTGCCTTCAGCATGTCTCTCAAATTCAGCATGACGCTTGGAGATTGCATTGCTGAAAGAAGAGCAGTACCGTAGGAGCAGACTGCATAAGAATTTAACTTTTTAACAATCTTTATTGATTTAAATTTCCCACTTGCCAGACTATAAGAGAGAGGCGTTCTTTTTTTGCACCTCAGATTGGTCTTGATATACTTTTTCTTGATATGTTTCAGTTCTGAAGGTATTGCCTGTACTATGCAATACAGTCTTGTGCAAAGATTCCTGAACTAGTTCTGAACAACTCTGTTCAGGTGTGGAAAGCAATTACAGATGTACTGGAATGATCTTCTGCTAGACTAATTCAGTATGAGCAAGGAACTGTATTGTATTATACAGTCATGCTTTTTGTTACCCTTTGTTAAATGCCCCTCCTACCTTCACTTTCATTATTTCTGACCCAAACTTTTCAGACTTAATTCCTTTCAAATTTACATTTGAGTTGTTTTATGAACACCCTTTTAATCATCACTCTGACTAAGTCATAATCTTGGAAAACTTTCAAGCCTGATCAACTCCATCTTATTAAAGACATTTATCTTCTCCCTCCCTACACCCCATTGTGGTTCTTTCTCTGATATAACACAAAATTATGTTACAGTGGCTCTTGGGAAGGCAAACTGCACAGAGAAGTAGACATATTATGGAATATTTTCCATTAATAAATTCCCTAGCATTTCTGTATCAGAATTTGCTAATTTCTGCCCAAATCTAGCTGTTTCTATTATTTTTTCTTCTTGGGATGTCACCATTCCTCCTAATTTAGTACCATCTGCACTTTTCATCAGCATGCTAACTCGAGTTGTTTGGAACATTTTTAATGAAATGTTAATTTTTTTGAGATATGCTGCTTCAATGAAGTGGAAACATTATTACAAATTTGTTATTAATATTGACAGTATGAACTTAAAGATCTTTGTGATCTGGGCTATCCTTTCTGGATTTTCTGACAAGAGAAAGAATTAATAGAGGTATTTTAAAAATTGCAAAAACACTTATTCAATTTCTCCTTTATTTATTTAAAATTTCCAATCTCTCTAATCCTTTCCCA
The DNA here is from genome assembly GCA_013397845.1 of Melanocharis versteri. NCBI lineage: Eukaryota > Metazoa > Chordata > Aves > Passeriformes > Melanocharitidae > Melanocharis > Melanocharis versteri. Next base: position 549,839 of record VZTG01000864.1, on the reverse strand, counting down.
AAAACACAGTCAAGAAACAGAATTCTGGCCTTCAGCAGGTCGTGTGTTCTCCTTTCTGTAATAAGTGGTTTATGTAATACAGGACTGAGTGCTGAGGGCTGGGCAGTGCATCATGTTTAATCAGCTCTCTGCAAATTTTCCTGGCCATCTTCCTTTCACTAATCTTCTCACTGTTTTTTTTTTCTTCAACATAATGCGTTTGGGTTTTTTTTTCTTCAGCCTTTTTCTATACTAAGATTTTCTTTTTATTTTATTCTCTGCTCTCCTTGATTACTTGAAATGTGCTTTCCTGAAATGTATTCTCCTGTTGCATTCCTAGCATCCACTGCTTATAGCTATAGAACACAGGTACAGGAATAAGTAACATAGAGCCACCTCCTCTTTCCTTGTAAAAAGCAGGTGTGAAATAATGTATTTGAGTGATATTTCTTTCATTGTGGTAACATTGTAAAGAATACTAGTTGTTTTCTTTCTTGTTTAACTGAAAATGAGCTCAGACTGGTTTCAAATAACAAGTTGTGACAAATAGAATACCTTGAGACCTGGTCAGGGACTTTGTCAGTTTCTTTGTCCTCCTGTCCTTGTTGGCTGTAGAGAAATTGCACAATCATTAGATCATTATTACCAGTACACTGCACAGCCTGCATGAGCTTTTATTGGTTATTATTTAAATATTATGATAAACCCCCATGACTGATAGATTAATATTATATTCATTATATTTCAGACGTATGAATTTAAATTAATACCATGTGTAGAAATTTTTACTTTATACTTTAAAGACTTCCACAGAGATTTAAAAGCATTAATATAATAGAGTTTTGGATTCTTTTTGGACAGATTTTCTCTAGAATACAACACTGACACACTTTTACATTATTCTTGCTCTCAGCTTGGTAGCTTGATTTTAATCAAAGCATATTTGAAAAAAAACCCATGCCAACTTAGAGTGGTGATACTGGTAAATTATCCAGTGGTCAACAAAACTTAAACTTCAGCTCCCTTTTCACAAATGAAACATCAGGATTAGATTATCCATAGATAGGAAAGTTTTGTTAAGGCCTAATGGCCCAGAATTGTACATTATATTTATATATCTTATTAGTATTGAACTTAATTAATTCACTGAGACAATCTGCCCCAGAGTGGCTGAGATAGTCTTTTTAGGTAGCATATCAGATACTACACTTTGATTTAGACAAATCCTTTTGACTGATTTTGCATATGTTTCTCATTTCTAGTAACATATTAATAGTCTATTGATAGCTGGACTTGATGATCTTAGAGGTCCTTTCCAACCTAAATGATTCTGTGATTGTATATATAAAATTTCATCAAATGCTTTACTTATTTGAGGTTTATCCATGGTCTGGGTTGGGAAGCTGATACCAAGGAACTGAATTGGCTAGATTTTTGGCTGTTTCTGTGCATGGAGATCTGTGTCAATGTGACCAAAATGCTTACCCATTTCTTTTAGTGCTCATTAACCATTGCACAAAGTCCTGAGCTCGTCTGGTGTCCAGGTACTTGGTGTAATCACTGGTGAATGTGCCTTGTGAGTGACGTTTCACTTCATTCAGCTGTCTAGATTCATCTATTGGTTCAGAATGGGAAGCTTTGAATGATCTGTAAAAAGTTTAGACCTTGTTAATCGGCAGTGGTTACAGTACAGTCTACAGGTGCATTGATTTTTCTTTGAATAATACTATGTTTTACCCCCACAAAGTGAAAGCAAGTGGCATATTGATCACTAGCTGTCAGGTAAAAGGAATCTCTCTAGTAGATTGGATACTGCACAATTACGCAGTCTTCTTGGATAAATAAGGTCGCTGTTGTTTTAATACTCCAAATTTCTGTGCTATGCTTTGCAATATGAAAAAATCTGTCCATTTCAGTGGTAGATTAAGTACTGTGTAAAGCTATCTTTAAATCATAGTATGTTTGGCTTCAAAGTGTAAGAAAACAAAGATCAGGCCAAGTATTTGTAAAAGTTTGGTCTAAAGAATTTACCTTGATTTCTCCTCTGTATCCTGAAGAGGATTTTGCCAGCTGCCTTGAACTATCATTAAAAGGAGACCAGCAACAAAATAAATGCTTTTCATTTTCATTTCCTGTCAAAACAGAAATAAGGCAACAAAGAAAAATGTTATAATGTTTACATATGTCTAAATCAATTACATCAAAAAGAGACGTTCTTAATGCTGATCTAAACTTGAAGATATATATAAAGAGCCTGCTAGGATGGGTTCCATGTCCAGTGGATGACATTTTAGGGCCTTGGGTAGGCATTCAAAAGATGTAGTCTCTGTTCTAGTCTTTAGGTTCTAGTCTGTATTCTAGAATGCAAGGAGAGCTGAGATCAACTGCATCCTCACTTCCTTTTGCAGTGTGAGGATAAAGGTCTGTTCTCCCCTTTTCTCTGTGTTCTGCTGATGGCAAGCACTAGATCTGTGATACTATTCTACTGGGGGTAGTGATGTGACCAGATGTGTCCCAGATCATTCACTAGAGAAAAAACAAAGCAAATCTTTGTCAAGAATACTGTCACATTAGCAGCTCCCCATTCTTTCTTTCTCACAGAAGTTGCAATGAGTTCACATCAGCAAAATGTCACTGGAAATAATTTCATCATGTACTTGTGCTGATACTTGTGTATTTGAAAAAGCCCTTCTGCCATCCATGGCATTTTCCTATGGAAGTTTACGATACAGTCTGAAAAACAAAGGGAGATAGGACACACAAGTGCCTTGAAGTAAAGTGGTAGCAAAGTAAGTCCCAGCCAAAAAACACCCTCCCTACTAAATGTAATCTGTGCCCTACTCCTGTGGCTCCACTGCAGGAGTTACTTACTGAAATTCAATGATATATAAAATAAGGCAGTCTGAGTGAAAATATATCTCTTCTCTATTTTAATGCCTTGTCGCAATAGGCTGAATTTAAATATTCTATGGGCTGGAGGAAGCCTTAGAGAATTATGAGGGAATGATGTGTAGTGAAGGTGCAGATTACTCCATTTTGAGATTGAGAGTTGGCTCTGCACTGAGAAATGCAAATGAGGGGGTTATATGAACACCTCTGGAAAGGTAATCTCCTGCATCAAAAATCTTACTGCTGTAGGACTTCTGCTCTGCCCCAGTAGTCTGCCCCTTCAGAGCAGATTTTTTTTGAAACCTGTTTCTTCCATCTGTTTTAAAATAACTTATAGTTGGAGATGCAAAGCTTGACTGTTGGCAGGCTCTTTACCAATGGTTAGGAAGAATCTAAAACTGGTACTTTGTGAGGCATGATTTTTAAGACAATCTTACTGAATAATATTAATATTTTACTAGAATACCTCAGTATCAGTATCAAAATACTTTAGGCAATCAAAATCTCAATCAAATATTGATCAAACCCAGGAAAATAAATATGTAACTATAATGTTTTCTGATGGATTTTACTATTAAGCAATGGAATAATTTTCCCTCTCTCCGCCAGAAGCCGCTGTCAGTGTTGCTCATTTCTTCATCAGTGCCTGGAGACTCATTTCTGCCTTGTGGAATGTCCTGGTATGTGAGATTAGACTCTTTCACTTGAACATGCCCTGCTATAGTACCAACATATACCACAGTGGTCCTGTAGTCAGTCTTATCTAAACCCTAACTATAGTACTGAACTCTGTTTCCACTGTTTCATTTGGAGCTGTAATTTGGTGGTGCAACACTGACATCCAATGTTTATCTCAAAGAATGCATAACTTCACATTTCATAGGCTTCTAGCAATGGAACAAAAGCTCTGCCTATTCTTTGGGAAATGACTCTGTTGTGGTAATTTCAAAATGGTTCGATTGACCCCTCTGGTAGCTGATATGGCTGAAAATGAGTTAATGTGGACTTGGCCACCAGATAAAGTCTGGCTATTACACCATACAGAAATAAACTTGCCCTGCTTAATAGTCCTAGCTTACAGCTGTCTGTAGCTTTATTAAACTGCAATCCAGATTAGCCATAAACACGAGTCACTGAGGTGGAATGAAATATCCAACATCAAAAGCTTTTCTTTTATTTAAAAGTTATTAAAAAAGAATTCAAAGTCACTGTAGTCAGTAAAGAGATATTCAGTGATTTCAGTTTATCTTGGCTCTAACTCCAATGTCTCAGGCCTATAAAACTTTTAGATGTGAACAGTCCCACTGGCTACTTTATTCTTTAAGTATTAAGATTAAAGTTAAATTCATATTCAGCTTCTTTCTAATTTTTTTTCAGAATCGAAGTTGAGAGATTATGAAAAAGAAAGATGTATAAATGCAGTTTTTGAAATTTATAAAGTTTTCAAGTAAGAGAATCGTTATTAATAAAATAAGCTTTTTCAAAAACTATTAACCTTCTATCAAATATGTTCTTTACAAAATTTAGAATCAGTTTTGTTTGTTCAACGTTTAGTACTTGCTATTGGTAAGTCAAACAGCAACAGCAGTTCTTGACAAGTTAAACAGGCTACAGTTTTAAAAGAAGAAATTGTAATTTTATTCTTGGTAACATAGACATGTTTTATAGAGAAAAAGAGATGACCAGAAAAACAGTATTTTCTTAGTTTATGCTAGCTAATCAGTTAATTTCCCAATCAGAATAAAGGTTTTATTTGCTCCAAGTTATTTAGGTCACCAGTAGATACTGCTAAAAACCATGGAATCTTATTGTCAAGGTGCAGGAAGACTAAAGCTAATCTTACACAGAAAATTTTTATTCCTATGCATATAAAACTAATGAATATATTTTCATTTCTTTCTGATTGAAAATGAAAAATTTAAGACATCTTAGTTTGAACCACCAGATATATGTAACAAATATACCTCCTAATCTTGACCAGATATTTATTTGAATATTATTTCCTTGACCAACCTGTTTTTTCTAGTTTTCTAATATATTCTACTACAGATGTCTTTGTACCTATGTACAATTTTAACTAGCTTATTTTCAGTTAGTTTTCAGAAAAAAAAATCTTTCAAAAGTCACATTTGTATCTATTTCCAGTTTAAAAATAGAAACTATGAAGCTACAGTAGTAAAAAAAGGAAATACTTTCATATGAACATGCATGAATGAATAAAATAGATTTCTATTGACATAAAACTGTCTACAAATAGCAATAATTTCTAGAAATAAATAAATTACTTTTTCAGGTAGATGTATTTTACATCTAATTTACCTACCATGCTATAATGCCTTGTGGAAAGTTCTGTAAAATCCAACAGTTCTAGTCTAAGCAATTCCATAGTAGGATGAAAGACTAAATTAAATTGTATACAATAATCACAATAACTATTGAAAGGCTTTAATTTTACTTCTTTGCTATAAAATTTCCTTTTCTGATCTTACAGTGATATGAAAATAATAGTTGCTTGAGACAAACTAATCTAAAAGTGGGGCAGTGGAGTGACAGTTTGTAGGGTGCCAGAATGACAATCTGTCTTGGACAGTTTTAAATCAGTGTCTACATAAACCCACTGGATTTGTTTCCATGCTTCTAACTTAATCCTCATTGATTCATATTTAGGCAGTATCTATAAGGAGTGAATAATTTTAAACTCACATTAATTAAGTATCTCTACAGAAGATAAAGGAGATAAAGATATAAAAAAATCAATAATCGTGTATCTCATTTAAATTCTTACTAAAATGCTTGTCTTTCATGTTCTCATGGTCAATCTTCCTTCTTTCAATTAATTCTGCAACACAAACTGTTGATTTCCCTTTTTCGGATCATTCTCTGCTGAAGTAATCAATACATTAAAAGATTTAAATGATGATGTCATTAACTCCAAGTATCAGTGAGTATAACCTCAGAAGAAAACACCAATTTGCTGAAAGATCTGCACCTCTATTGCAAACTTTGGGCAACACAAGGCAGATAACACGCTCGGCTTTCGCAAATAAATAACTGGTAGTTCATATAAATCTTACCTTATTATACTTTGACGTGATACGTGGCAGTTGCAGAAAGAGCTACTCTCTCTTCTGCAACTATGGCAAGTCTTGAGGATCCTGAGCTCTGCCTAGCTGCCTCTTTTGCACAGACTTATATATATACTGTTCAGCTCTAGTAAGCATTACAGGAGTGCATCATTGCTGACAGTTTCCTTATTCAACTTAAAAAAAATGTCATCGTATTTGCTATTCATTTCATTTGATAATTTTACAAGCAATTTCACACATTCATTCTGCTTACTTTATGACATCAATGCTAACATGGATTTGCAAAAGGAGTGAGGTAGCAATGTCCAAAGCAGTAAATATCAAACAGAAGGGCATTAACGTGACAAACAGTGGGCAAAAGGTGCCTGGGATCAAGGCAGCAATTTCTCCAATTTCTGATTTGCCACATTTAATATTTAGAATCCTGACTCTATCAACATCAATAGCATTGTTTTCACCTATCAATTTTAAATCAGAGTTTATAAATTTAATCCATTGCGAAAAATAAGTACAGCTTTCCCAAAGCCCTTGAATGATTCTTCAAGTAATCTTGTGCCAATATAACGAATATGAAGAGATGTGAAATACTGCAGTGATGGCTACCCACTATGCAATGCCTAGCACAGGTGAAACTTAAAAAAATGTTTTAATTAAAATTCCAAATTTGTAAATGCTACTGTAAGAATTCATACTCACTTGAGAACTATATGCCAAACATTCACTATAAATTGAGTTTCACACAGTGGCCTATAGATTTATGCAAGATAAACCTTTTGCTCACATTTCCACTCCCTACAAGGAAAAAAATTAAACAGAATAGATTTGAGATTTGTACTAGTGCCTGTTCTATGCAGCTATTGTTGTTCAATAATGCAGACAATTTTATAGCTCTGGTGGGGCAGCATTGCCAAAGAAAGCCGTGTTCATCCATCCGGTGACAACATAGACACTGAGACAGGTAGGGAAGATAGTCAGGTAGGAGGAAGGTTCTGGAATCACAGTAGACATCTCACTGAATGTTAGTGACAGCCTGTGCTCCAGTCTGGAGTGGCTCATGGTCTGGTTTGTGGCACAAGGCACATACATACTACAACAAATAGTTATTTCCCCTAACACAGCTCTTCGAAGCCAGCAAAGAATGTGCTTCAGTGAGGTAATTTTCTGCTGAATGACCACAGCCAGATTGGCATAGCCCACAAGATACAATTGAGGTAGTGTGTAAACTTAATAACCATATTAGAGTGGAGAACAAAATTTATTGCATCCTACCTAGAGCTCTATCCTAAATACCTAGCTGTGATACCATGGTAGGGGTTCTGGGAAACATTAAGTCTCACTTCACAGTCCACATCATCAAATTTAATTTTTGTTAAGTATAATTTTTCTATGCTATTGGATCCATCTACTGAGATTCATGTTTGTTTTTTTTTTTTTCATTTTTAGTCCCCGGGGTGGGTCACCCGGCGGGTCCCGCCGAGGCCACCAGGGCGTCCTGCAGTACCCGGGCAAAGCAGCAGATGGGGATCAAAGGGCCCTTTCCACCGCTTCTGCACCAGGAGGACACGCACACGCTTTACATGGATTGCTACGATCATCTCTCTACACGCTGAGTTAAAGATACTTTGGAAAGAGGCAATATGGAATGTGAGACAATATCCTCTCCTCCAGGAAACAGACAGTTTTTCTCTTTTTGTTTAGCTCAGTTCATTTTCTTGTGTCATATAAAGGTCCTTGTTTACAGTGGGATGATTCCAGAAAAAAAAACCAACAAGACAGAGCACCTCAGTCACCTGGTTGGGCAGGTTGTTACAGAGCTGTATCAGCTAGCAGGTCATCTAAAATCCAGAAGGTGACTGGTTATTTGTTTTTCAAGTGGTATATAGAAAATAAAACGTACAGGAAAGAAGTGAACTGCCATCAAGAGCTGTGCAACCCTCAGTTGCCATAACTGAGTCTATAGTATGTATTTCAGGAGCACAGCAAACAAGAGTTACCAAACAGAAGCAGAAAATTATAGCAAGTGTACAAAACTTGCATATGTACACAGGTTTGTTCCTTTCACATTTTAAAATACACTGGTTAGTTGGCATCTCTTGGCAAAAATCAAGGGCAACCTCACTCTCCTCTATATCATTGTTCTCAAATGAGACAATACTTTGAGCCAGATTAAGAGACGGAAGCTGAAAGTGGCCTGCCTTCAGGAAATTTTCGTGTTTCTCATGATTCAATTGGAGTTGTTGGGTTCACTGTATCTGGATTTATCAAAGTTTCCTGCACCATTGTCTAATTAAAACTGTCAAGATTTGAACATTCTAATGAATTAGAAACTTTCTGACTTTTGACAGTAAAAAGTAAAAAAAAATACTCATCAAATGCTTTCCAAAAAGTGACCTCCCCAAATTCTTCTGTGTATTTCTTTATTACATATTTATTACAGTTGATTACTATTGTATGATTAGCCATTACATGTCTAAAGGGAGGAGGATGTATCTTGGGATATGACTCCAGGCCCACACCCTTTACTTTATTATATTATACAGAAAGCATTCTCTCCTAACCTTGTCAGCTGTGAGTTCAGAGGGCTGGGCTCTGCAGCCCCTTTCGTTTTGCTATCTTTGTTACAGGATAATCACAAAGAGCATTCTCCTTCTGAGAATGGGAACCATTATAGGAGGAACATATGTGGAAACACATGCACACATAAAACACCGTGTTACATCTGTAAACGTGTGCTTGTACATTACACACAATGTGTGCCTATGTGTGCGTACTGCTCCACGGCCACCCTTTGGGGAGCAAGAGTGGCTTTCTGAAATGGAGGCTTAGTTTAGGGCCTCCAAGCTTTTCCACAGCATGCAGCTCCCTGCTCTCTGCCGCGAGTGCTGAGTGGTGTGTACCTCAGGAGCCACAGCCATTGTAACTGTGCTGTAGCCCACACTGTCTACTCACATAAGTTGGAATCGCTCCACTGCAAGTCAATGGAGCTGCATCAATTTGCGCAAGCAGAAGAGCTGGCCAAATATGTACTAGTTATTTTACATTCTGAGAAGACAATGTTCATAATTGAAAGTAATACCAAATGCTCTTAGCAAATACTATGAATTATTCAGATTAAATATAGAGCCTTCAAATGACTCTTTAAAATGCTCTAAACAGCTGTGCCTTGTAATTGGAACTGACTGGCAAACTGGAAAGTATTGAATGCAGTCTGAATTGGACTTGATATCTGAGTAAAATGAGTATAACACTAACCATATTCTAGAACCTGGCTGCTTTTCTGCTAAATTTCTCTTCAGGCCTTTTCTTCCTTGCAGCTGCAGTAATCCTAAGTGAAACGAATCATGTAGGTCCGTGTTTGAAGTATAAGGATTGCAGGTTCTTGCAAAGTTCCCTTCCAACCCCAACCATTCTGTGATTCTGTTATAGTGCGAGGGTAGGTTTGCTCTGCACCATTTTTAGTGGTTGATTGTGATGTTACCTGTTATAAGCACTGGCCAGCCAGCAATCTGATGTTGATGTATTTTTAACAGGGTTTTTTTGACACTCACAGCATCCTAGGACATTTTCTCCCAGGTCATGAAAACACACGGTTGCTCAATCATAAAGCTTTCAGGTTAGACATTATTTCAGCAACTCAGTGTAAATGTCACACTCTGCTGGAGACATATTCCCATTCTTTGGCAAGAACACTGTGTAAGGCAAAGAAATTAACAACATGAAAAACAATGAAGGAAAAATGATGGCAGCAAACTGCACTTATTTTTAATTTTTTTTTTATCCCCGTAACTGCTACCTACAAGCCAAAATAGATGGTGGACAGTTTGGAAGATGTGTACTCTGATTGCCTTAGGAAGCAGACCTCAGGGCAGATTAATAATGAAATAGCTAATGCACCCCTTCCAAAAAAAGAGGTACCTTCGGTTATTTTATTTGACAGATTTTCCTGAAATGTCCCTTATTTCAAATACTTCCAAAAGCTTCAGACAACAGACCTGTGGGCAGGGTGTGAACAACACATTGCATCATTTTATTACTTACAGTACCAACAAGGGGCCAATCTATCTGCCCAAATTTCCAGAACTTAGAGGATTTTCAAAAGAATAAATAAAATAAAGGTGCAGAAATTAAAAGTGACCTTAATATATTGATATTTATGTGAGATTGATACCATGCTTTTTTTGAAATTACTCTAGGTTCTCATTACATACTCAGGTATCTTAAACCTTTAAGCATCTGGGGTAAGAACTTGATTTTTCTCTCTTTCACCACAATGTTGCAATGATTTCCATGGTGTTGTACCAATATAACAAATTGAGAGTTAAATCTCAGTATTTCAACTGAATTGTATTCCTTATTTGTAAGATAACCACATTTCTGAGACTACTGTTATGTGCAGCAAATGCACATAGGACCATATAATCAACATCTAATTAGGCCCACTTCATGTTATATTTGCTTAATGTTAACTTTCTTACAGCTATAATTTTTTCCTTTAGCCATTATAGCAGTTGAATTTTAATTACATTACCAACAAAAAGCTCATTAACATCACGTAATTGGCAGCGTTTCCAAAAAAACCTGAACTAATTGAGTATATTCTGAAGAGTTCCCATCAAAGTATAATTTAACCATTACAAACAGCTTGGCAACTACATTAACATAAAGATGTATCTAAGGAATGTTCTCATGTGTGGAAAATCAGATTTGATATTGCCATTAACAAACGAAGGAAGCTGTTACATAGCAAATCACTTCCACATTTTAATTATTTTGGCCAAACCCCATGTTTTTGTCAGGAAAGTCAAATGAAACCCCTTACTTTTCCACAAAGAAGCAGCAACTGGTCTCTGACTGAGAGTTATGAAGCAGCTTGCTTTGTGGGAAGGCAAGACAATCTATTTCCGGTTATTTTGTACTCTCAACAGCTAATAGCAGAGATGAGATACTGTGTCAGAAAGACCACGGTTCTTATGCAGTAGACTAATTCAGAATTTTTTAAACACATGACCAAGGAATTGTTTAATCTACAATGGATCTCTTGCCAATTATCTTGTTAATATTCTTATATTATGACAGGACTGATTGAATTACTAATGAAAAGAATACAAGTATTCCAATCATTATTAGCTTCTAGCATTTTTAAAAGACTCCCTAAAATAGTCTCACTAGAAACAATCCTTTGATCCTTCCCATCCAGTCTGGATGAACAACACTGAGATCAATTTGAATGCTGAGGTGATGATGAGATATTACAAACAGGTCAATCTGGCTCACATACTTTGAGTACAGGTAAAACCCCCACTGATATGTAATAGTTATCATGAATGTCCTGCTTTCATGTTTAAACCTGGACACTAAGAGTTTTGTAGAATCAGGGTTTCAAATAAGAGTTGAATAAAATTTGAACACAATATTCAGTACTCTCAATAAGTATCCAGACTTCAGTGTCAAATACTGTGTGTTCCTATCCCTGCTTGGAATATTTACAAAAAATTGGAAATAAATTTTGAGAAACTGTTTCATGTTAGGATGCTAATTAGGTACTTGCACTGGTTCCTTTGTCCTTTCAGCTTTTACAGTTCTAGTTAACAAATGCAATCATATTAATCTGACAGTGTGCATTTGCAATGAAACACCTTTCTTGGACTGCAGAATGTAAGTTTAAGCAAGTTGGCAATAGATGCACAAGACCTTTTACATTCTGATTTTATTTTTTCTGTCAAACAGGTATCAAATGAGTCAAAACATTTGTTACCATAACATTTGCTAATATACAATATCAAAAGTGGATGTAAACATCAAGTTTAAAATTTCAAAGTTCCTGTGATCCATTCACCTGAAAACTATACAACTTGGGCACAGCTGTAATTTCATTCTCCCAGAGATGTCTCAGATGCCTTAGCATGCTCTCACTAGCCTACTTATTCTGACAAAGAAAAACATTGTTTGAGGAAGTGGGTCATATGTGTGTAGAGATGTTTGCTGGAAAGGCCTGGAATTCCATGGTTCTGATCAGTATACCACTGAAAGAAAAAACAAAAACAAAACATAAACCCTTATGTTATGTTTTCAATTCTGCAAGAGTTAAACAATACAGAAAATGTATTTTTTTGCTATACATAAGAAAGTGGATGGCTCAAGAAAACAGAGGAACTTGATAATTTTTTTTCACCGGTTCCCAATATATTTTTATTCTTGCTGAAAGAAAGTTTCTAAGCCTTCTGTTATTTAAGAATAAGCGTTACTGCCTCAGTACTTACAAGCCAGTTGTATCAAGTCAGGCAAAAGAGCCTTGAGATGCCGTTGGGGATGAAATACCCTTCACCTGCTGCATCCCTTACCCTTGGCCTGGGCAATAGGGGTTAGAGTCTTGCTTAGGAATAAATACTGGGCTCTAAGAAAAAATTTCAGCTAAATGTTGTTTGAGTTTTATTCAAAACATCCTGCGTTACAGCAGGGCCATGAACCTTGTGAGTGGTGTACTGGAAATAAAACACACATATGAATTATGGTAACTCAGAAATATCTGCCATTCCACGATAGCTGAACCAGAATGACTACAACTGCATATAGTATTCCAGATACTTAAGAAGTAACCCAGATTTGCTAAATATCAGTGAAGGAGGCAGAAAATGTGTAATACACAAAAGGGCCTACAAACCCCTGTGATCCCTTTTTGGGGAGTTCATGGCCCTGTGAAACCAAACTTGGGCAGAAGGTCAGTGTGTTTGAGAGCAGGCAAACACTTTGGTTATTAGCCCTGAGAAAAACGGTTTGGAAGCAGAGGTTAGCGTATAATTCAGAACTAAATTTCCCCTGTGTATTTCTCCTTTATATCCTGCAACCTCTTGCCTATGTGTTTCTCTCTTTGCCTGTATGTGCTATCCCATGCAAGATTTTCAGAGAATGTTTTTTTTTTGATTCTGGATATATATTTGGATACCTTACACCCTTTTTGCTTGTTTCACTTTGTGCCTGTGGCAGGCAGGTCCAATTCAAGATAGAATCTACCACAACCAGTGACAATTCGGCCCCAGAAGCTAGCTCTTTCATCTTCCTCTTTTACTAGGTATCAAAAATGCTTATAAGGAGGCTGTATTCTTATTCTTCTCCCTGGCTCATTTTAAAAGCCTCCAAGTTATTCTTGACAAGTGGAAAATCCTGCTAACATCCAAAGGGCAAGGAAAAAAAAAAAGAGCAGGCAAATCCTTTGGGGAAGAAATTGAGAAGTTGTTTATGAAGAATAACAAATGTACTAGCAATTGCCAAATTTTGAAGCATGTTCAGTTGAACAGGGTTGTTAAAAACACTGCCAAATGTCAGATAAGCTTATTGATAAAGTTATGAACCACTTTTCAAAATGAAAAATAGTCTATTATTTACCATTGCCTGGAAATCCACCTGTGCATTAACCAGAGCTTTTGCAATTTGTGCTGAGTTCTGAAAATGTACATTATCTAAAAAGAAAAAACAGAGATGGTCTGTTGAAACGTGTTAATACCACAAAGCATAAAGTTATAGTGCATTTAGCTGTGTCCACTAATTATCAAGTGATACAGTTGACATTACTAAGAATGAGTAAGCATCTTATGAGAGGTCATATGGAAATCTACCAAAGATCTAAGTCCTGACCCAATCAAAGATAGATGCTTAATGTTTTTCAAACAAAGTGATTCTGGCTCTGTGTTTGTTCTGCCATTTGCAAACCTCACCATCTGCTGTTCCATGGATGAGAAGATACTCTACGTTTTGGAAATTCTTTGCTCTTGCCATCACAGTTGAATTCTGTTGAGAGGAAAAAAGAACAGTTCAGCAACTTCAATTTAAACCACTCATTCATAGTGCTGAAAGGCTTTCATTACCTAGTAGAAAAATAATGAAACAGTTGAACTGACATGACAGCAGTGACTTCATATCAATCCGAGATTACAACAGAAGCCATGTATATGGCTGTATATGTGTATATATATATATATGTGTATGTCTGTATATGTGTATATATATATATGATATATATATATCAGTCTATACAGAGGGATCTGAACAACCTGGATCAATGAGCCAAAGCCAGTTGTCTGAGATTCAACAAGGGTGTATATCATGTCACAACCACCACAACCACCCCATGCAGCACCAGGGGCCATGTGGAAGGGTGGCTGGAAAGCTCTCTGGTAGAAAAGGACCTGTGGGTGTTGGTCAACAACAGCTGAATATGAGCCAGTGCACACCCAGGTGGCCAAGAATGCCAGTGGCATCCTGGTCTGTACCAAAAGTAGTGTGGCCAGCAGGACCTGAGAAGTGATCATCCCCCTGTACTGGGCACTGGTGAGGCCACACCTCGAATCCTGTGGTCAGTTTTGGGCCCCTTAATACAACAAAGACATTGAGGTGCTGGAGTGTGTCCTGAGGAGGGCAACGGAGCTGGGGAGGGTCTGGAGAGTGAGTCCTGTGAGGAGTGGCTGAGGGTGTTTAGCCTGGAGAAGAGGAGGCTCAGGAGGGACCTTAACATTCTCTACGGCTCCCTGAAACTATGTTGTAGCCAGGTGGGGGTCAGCCTCTTCTCCCAGGCAACAATCAACAGGACAAGAGGAAATAGCCTCAAATTGTGCCAGAGGAGGTTTAGACTGGATATGAGGAAAAATTTCTTCATGGAAAGAGTTGTCAGGCATTGGAACAAGCTGCCCAGGGCAGTGGTTGAGTAACCACCTGGGAAGGTATTGAAAAGATGTGTAGATGTGGCACTTGGGGACATGGTTTTGTAGTGGACTTGGCAGTGCTGGGTTAATGGCTGGACCTGGTGATCTCAGAAGTCTTTTCCAAACTAAATGATTCTCTGCATCTGTGATCTGTGACTTTGGCTTCAGGACAGGAATACCTGCAAATAAGTACTGCTTTATTCTTACATCATTTGCATGTGTTCTGAAAAGCACCAGCAGGAAGGAGAAAGAGTATTAATCTGCGCCATATTGATGATGTCTGTCTGTAAAAGATCCCTGTGCATGCTTGGCTTGCAGCAGGTAGCTCTCTGTGCTGTCACAAATGTCTCTACACTATCAGAAACAGATTTGATATTTAGTGTCCTTTCCAAGGGCCAATTCATACAAAGAACAGAACTAGTCATGTCATTCCCAGAATGCTCTAATTCCTGGCTACCCAGACAGCTCTACCAGGGCTGTTTGGTATTGAGCATTTCTGTTTTTTGAGTTGGGATGGAAATAGGTACTGAGAACACGATCCAAGTCTTTAACAGGAGTCTTTCCACTAAGTTCTTTGGATGTTAATTCAGTCCTCTCTGTATCCAGAGCTGGTGTGCGTGCTGCTAGAGGAAATTACAGACTTCCTATCATTGTGAAGAAAAAAATGGCAACCTATTCTAAGTAGGGGAAGCTGCTCTGATCATTTAGTATGCTTATGATCTTATTATCAGAGAGCTAAATTTGCATGAACCAGTTTGCATACCAACCAATACCTTAGCAATATCAACATTTTAATCCCTCTCACTTGAGTTCTTTTCCAGGCTAATGGTTTGCACTGGCAGAACAGTCTGACTTGTCCAAGTAAGAAAATAAGGACTTCCATTTAGCGTTTTTGGGATTTATAAATACAAACCCACAATTAACCATGTAGATAAGAATTTCACGGCAGTAGCTTTGCTAAAAAAGGACTGTACCATGAGAGCTGGTGGGCCACTTTTTTTCTTCACAGTTCCAGTTATCCCTGGAAGTGTGATTCAAATTTAAGGCAGATCAGCACAGAATTCTCACCTTATAGTGCTCAAGATTATCAGACTTTATAGGAAGACCCATAAATCGTTCTGTGTAGATCGATGCTGAAATTAAAGAAGAAAAAAGCTATAGATAGAGAAAGTGCAGATATTTTGTGGCTTCAGTGACACATAGGAAATCAATTGATGTTTAACTGTGTCTGTTCTTGGTTTCCTTATAACACATCAAATTTAAACATATTTTAAAAATCAACTATGAAGGCTAATTATTTACTGTTCTCCAAACCATCTTTGCAGAAATAGTGGTTTTATACTCATCTAGTTTTTGTGGATAAAGGTAATTAATTGATACTGCTTTATGCTGTTGGGTTGAACTCCAGAAGTCAGTAAGGCAATGAGCCAATAAAAGTGCATGGTGGAAAGATGACACAGACTAATTCCGACACCTTAAAAAGAGGAGCTGAGGATTTGTATGTGTATAAACAGTAAATATGGATATCCATGTTGTCCTTTTCCTATTGAATGTATATATGCAGCAACTAGGGGGAGCGGGAAGGGATACAGGCATGAACTGAAAAGGTGGCCCATTGCTTTTCAGGTTCTGTTCAATTCCTTTTTCTAACTTCAACAAAGACTGGTAACAGATTTGACAAAATAAATGTGAATAACTGAACAGTATCCATCACCGAGAAATCAGTAGAAACATCTCTCTTTGAGCTGCCTCGGTATTTGTAATTTAACTAGGAGCTGTTATGAAAATTTATGGAAAACTGACACAGCAGCTGTTACTACCAGAAGATTACTTTCTTTATGACCTTGCCTTGAAAGAGTAACTGACGCATACTGAGCAGTCAAGCTGCAGTATTACAAGAATTTTATTTATTTAACGGAGTCAGGGCTTTCTGACAAAAAAGAGCTGTCATCTTTCCCTTTCAAAAGACAGGGAATGGCCATTGTAATCATTAAGGAATTGGGATTGTCTACCTTGTCCAGTTTGATACACTGTATTAGAAAAAATTTAGTAAAAAATAGAAATGAGAATCCTTCCAGGAAAAGAACATAAATCAATATACTCTTATTCCCATGGTTTATTATGTATCATTCACATGTGCTACCACTGAGAGCTAAAGATGCGTACTATGTCTCACAGATCAGCCAAGCAAGGCTTCTGAAGATAATTTGTAATATAAGTACTAAAACAATTTAAGTAGCCTATCTTTTATCAAAATCCTTTATCATTCCATGAAAACAGAAAATGTGCAATATCTGTTGTCAACACAGTGTCAAACAACCATATTGGGCTTAAGTTTTCAATAAAATAGACTTTTTCTGAATGGCTGGCATTTCTACAGTATTCTGAGCCAATTTTTCCACTCTCTTCTACCAATATAGCTACAACAAGTCCACAGAGGTCAGCAGAATTGCATTATAATGACTAAGTGGAAGATTCAGCTTGTCAATTATTGAGGAAGAAAAAGCAGATGAATTCAAATAAATTTTAATAAAACAGTGACAGATATAATGCTTTTAACTATACATTGTCCCTGAATGGAATTTTCCTTTCCATCCTTTAACTGTTCAGCTGTTATTAACTCTGACTCAAAATGGAGGGGGGTGGGACAGCTTGTGACAAAAGATGATCCAGAATCTCATCTGTGCATCTAAAAGAGGGTTGGACAGAATTAACAAGCTCTAGGGGCCAGTACAACCTCTGACATACTGATACTACTCAGAGACTCAAGGATGTAACATCCTGTAGTTTCGCCCCTTACACAGTTCACCCTAATGTTAACATGATCTGTTTGCCAAAACTTATGACTCATGACTTCCTTCCGTTCCCTTCCCTCCTTCCTTAGTGGAGGTACATTTGCCCGTTTGGATTTTACAGTGTGTTTTTACCAAGATTCTTTAATCGCCTCCTGAAAGTTCAGCTGATGCAGAGATTGCAGTGGCGCAGGTCTAATCGGCTACAACTTAAAAACTTCACTTGAATTGTAATGTGGGACAAATTTTTATAACCCGTCTTTTATTAAGGGACTTTTGCAAAAGCAGTGCTTTATGCCTGCATTCTGGAAATAATTTTGTGATCATAAGTAAAAGTGTCTAAAAAAAATCTTGATGCCAGTGAAAACATGAAGACTATGCTTCCTGTGTCATACAAATATTTCCCCCTTTGTTTGCAAAACACCATAAATACAAGGAATGTCTGTGCTAGCAGTCAGGGAAGGAATCTTTCCCATTTAACCAAAAATTTTTCTCATAACCAAGACTTCTTAGAAAACGACCATATGCTAAGTAAATGTGTTCAAAGTGCTACATTTTACTCATTGAAAACATTCATGCCATGATTTTTTTTTTACACTAAGGTTCCTTTACACCATGCCAAAAGCTTAACAGGTCGGCAAGTATGAGTATGTGCCTGCTTTATTCACACAGGAAGGCCTTGGGAATACACTCCCAGAGTTGCTTCCTCTCACCAGTTTGGAGCCTAATTCCATAAACATAAATATGTATCGGAGCACAACAATACAGGAAGTGTGGCTGAGAAACATTTAAAGGGAAAAGTATTTAATTAAAAAATATTTTATCAAACACAATAGTCCTTCTCTTTTTCACTACTTTTGGGAAACAACTTTGCAGTCATCAGATATACTGATTCCTGACACAGGTCATCTGTGGTGTCAGAAGTTGAAACGTACTGTGATTCTGTTACTGGCAGATAAATCAGTTCAGCTGTTTCTGAATTCAGTGATAATGTTTTAACAGGATTTTTAGGCAGATCATTCCTTAATAGCAGTTTATTGAGAGAGCTTTATACACTTACAGTTACAGAAGTGCATATGGAATTATCCAGGCATACCTTCTTTGTGACAAAGTCAGTTCCAAACTGACAGTTGCACTCAGCTATTTTCAGCAAGAAAAACATTAAACTTAAGGTCTTAAAAGTTTTAAATCTAGGTAATTTGAATGTCTTTATGTTTCAAATTGCCAGTCTCCTGCAATGATTTAATTTAAGAAGTCATTAAATGCTACATCTTGCTTTCCAAGTGAGTATTTATGACAAGTTTCCATACCGTAATATTCCCAGCTGGAAACAGGAGCCACAGCCATTCCGCATTTAAATACTCCACTGCCAGATCCAAGTGCCAAAGAAGTTACATATCCACCATAGGACTAGGAGGAAATCACAGACAGTTTAAAATGGTGAAGTATCATTCTGTTTTCTGAATCAAACTCATATAGATTAATTTCAAATTAACTAATTTGCTTTGAATGCATGGAGGGCAAAGTAACAAAAGGTTGAGGTTTTTTTGAAATTAATTTATTGATTTCAAATGGATCTGATGTAATTTCTTGTGAGAGAGATTAGACAATTTTATCAAATCACTTCTTTTTTTGCTACTTCTTCAGTGTTTATCACAGGATACTGCTTTTATTACCACTTACAGTCCCAGAGAAATTTAATTTGGTAGCATCTTTCACAGTAATCTAATGCAGCCTATAGCTCAAAACAGGGCTAAGTTCAGATGTAAATGACACCGATCACAGTCACATCCATAGTACACATCCTCTCTACTCAATCTGCTTCAACAGCAATCACTGTTGTCATAAATTTTTTTTCCTAAAACTAAAAGGAAACTTTCCTTCTGGCAACTTGTTTTCATTGCCTCTCATCCTTTCAAGGTGCACCTCTAAGAAGAGTTAGAGGTTTTTCCCTCCCCTAACAAACTACCTAGTTTTGCTGAAGATTGGCATATTGACCCAACTCAACCATCAGCACTAATATACTCATCTACTTCAGGATGGAGCAATTCCTCCCTACTGCCTGCCACTGTTCCTATTATTTTCTGGCCTGATTCCTCAAACTGGGACCCAGAAAGGAAGAATAAGTTCATGGCTGTAAGTAGGGTAAAGCAATAAGTAAGCCTGGATATAAGAATAGATCTGTGAAACTGAGTTGCTGAGACAGGAAAATAATGTAAATAAAAAGCCTTTGGCTTGGCTCTCCACAGGATGTGGAACTGAGGTTGGAAAAACTCATATAAGGTCTTTGCAAAATAATGGGTTTCTGTTTACTTTGGAATGGAGGAAGGGATAAAAATATGGTGTGTCATGAAAAATTCTGAAGATTACTTCAGTAGCATATGAAAGACTAAGGGAAATTAGCAGAACTATTAAATGTTTTTTTTTTTTTGGTACGGAAGTTAAGTTAGTCCATCCTCTTGACATTCCAGCTTGAAACAATAGTGAGGGATATAGTAATAGAAACAGTAATTAGTATAATTTTTCCAAGTCATTTGATTTGCTCATTTGATCTTTCAAAAAATCAGTCCACAAGGCTAAAAAGTAAGGGATTAGGACTGGGCAGATAAATATATTCACTGCAACAGGCCGAGAGAGAGAGTTCACAACCCAAATTGCTTTAGTGGTTATTTAAGAGCTTTTGCCGTCTTGAAGAGTTTGGTGAATCTGAAAAAACTAGTTCATGCACACCTGCCAAGCTGCAGCCTTTAAATAAGGAAACACCTTTCAACTCCTTTCAAAGCTTACAGACCAGGAAATGGTATAATAAATTGGAAAAAAAATGGAAAAAAAGACTCATAGTTTGGCAGTAGTGCCTTTATTTTAATATTATATCCACTACTGGGATACAATGTGTGCAAGCTCTTAGTTGGTTCTGGAAATACTGTGGCGAAATAAAATATGATGTGATTTAAAAAAGAAAATATTTTCTTGTGGCCTTAAATTACCTAATGTCACTTTAGAATTATTCACTTCTAAGTGTCTGTGTCACTTAATTTCACCATATGGTACCCATTTTATTCTGGTGTTACAGTAGTAACTGTACCAAAGGAACTTAAATATTGGTTGGTAGAAGCTTCATAGAAAGATTTTAGCAACTCTGCTCATCTGCTGTCTAAGATCAGGCAATACATCTGGCTATTAAAGGTTCTGGGAGTGTTACAAAGCAAAATACATGAGAAAAGCAAAGATGAAAAATAGACTGGCTAATAATTTGGAATGACTCCCATACTGTCCAATTTTTCCACTTCTTGGTGAAGGTGTCAGTGTTGTAAACCCCTCAGACCCAGATTCATCCCTGATGACCACTGCAAAGCCAGCCAAGTACACAGTGATTCAGGATGATGCAGGGGTCACATTTTCTGATGAGAGATTGTTGTAGGGCTTTTCTCACTATTTTAATCTCAGATCAGAAAGGACAATACTTGGATTTTGACACCATGCCAGTAAGTCCCTAAGTTAAAAGTAAAGCCAATTAAAACGTCTCAATTTGGCTTAACTTCAAGCCCAAACAATGTATTAGACATGAGCTTTTCAAAGTTGCCTCTTGAACTGCCAAAGATTCCTTTTTGGGGGCTTGCACTGTTGCAATTGCACGTACATAAGTACCAGCAGGAACCATCCCCTTTGGCAATACCATCACACATGGGCAGAAGAAATTTTATACATATTTAAGACAGAACCAGAAAGAATAAAAAAAATTATACTGCAGGATTATTTAAAGATAGATATAAAAACTCTAATCACTTACCCAGCCCCATATTGCTATTCGTTTCTCATCAATAAAGCCCATTTCTATAAATTTTCTGTGGAAAATAAAATCACTGAAATAAATGCATTATTACAAAAAATTGCTAGTACAACAACAAACTAGCAAAAATAGTTTTTCTTTCACTTTTTTTCCATATATCCTGCCAATTTGAGCAAACTGACAATCAACATAGCATGCGTGATTTCTACAAAGCATCAACTATTCAATCAATAGGTATTGAAAGGGAAAAGGAAGAATTTTCCCTGAAAGAATAAAAAAAACCTGAAATTAATTCTTTCATAATAATATTTTTTTTTTCCAGTGGATGAGGATCATTTTAATTGCTTTAGTGCCAAAGGTGCTGGATTACCATTAACATTCAGACTTTATTGTGCAAGATGCTTGACATACTGATGTCACAGTGAGTTAATACTTTGATTTCTCAAGAGGAACAGTATCAGCTTCTGAGGAGATTAGGGATTCCCTGGAGAAATCAGGTTTTGTTTTATGTGCCTGAAAAGTAAAAAGCTCTTATGGCTACTTCAATAAAAGATAATAATGAAGGAATCATCTACTAATGCTCCAAGTAGGTAATAAGCTTGAAATGTATAAAAGGTGCAATCCTTCTTATGCTCTCAGGAGTCAAACATGTCAAAGAGAACTATAAATATCAGGTCTCCTACAAATATCCTGCATCAGGGCGTGGAGACTGTATTTCTAAAGCTGTATTAGCAACAGCAAAGAAAAGAGGATGAGGCAAAAGACCACAAAGGTTTGAGAGTGACAGATAAACACAACAGGTTTAGATACACATCAGGACACATAGTAGCCTTATTTACTAGGACAAGCCCAAGTGACTGACAACACCCAAAATGTGGGATACTATCCGGGTGGGACAGAGCTAGAAAAGCCAAAAAATGATTCAGCTTTGTTATATTACTGTCTTAATCCCTGGGGCTCCACCTACAGTAAAAGCCCTTCCAAGACCTTCCCACTGGAGTATAGAGCCTCTCTAAAAATCATGCATCTTAAACCATGTGTTAGATCAGGAAGATGGAATGCACTACATTTAACTGAATAAAAATTTAGTCTAGGTGCTGACAGAAAACTGGGAAGTGTGAAGTCTGAGGTCATTTTTTCATGGCCTGTCTCAGCAGATTTTGCAACTGCAGAATCAGTTTAGATTCCCTCTGATATTTTATGTCTGAGTGACGATTCAGAATAATGTAGAAGCATTCTTGTGATATTTTGAAGAATGTCACTCCTCCTAAAAGTTTCAAGATAGAAAATAAAATAATAGAATAAAAGAAAAACTTGACATCATATACAGCTATTCTGTTTCATTTATCACTGAAAAGGATAATGGTGCATTTATATTTATAACGTTGAAGAGGAAATGAATTATCACAAAGCAGAAAGAGGAAAGAACAGATATCCTCCTCACACACACTTGTAAGTACAGTCAGTGCTCTCAAACAAGCAGAGAAAGCTGTGAAAACCTGGGTTGTTACATCTAATTTCTAGCTAAGATACTCAGTCGAGTCTGGAGGAAATAGGGTATTTATTGTTGCACCTGGAAATCTATCCATACTCTGATGGGCCAAATTCCACACCAAAGGCTAGGCTAAATTCCTGCCTTGCAGTCATCTCTGTGGGGCTCAAACTAACACTTCTTCAAATGCTCACTTTAGCAGTGCTACTGCATCTGTAAAATTAACAAGACAACCTTTCTTTACAATCCTCAGCTTTCACTTCCAAAATCCATAGGGAATTGGTTTCCCTCAGAACACTTTTAAGTGTTTTCAGGGAAAGTAGCAGCCGTTGGGGAACACTTACCAGCGGACCTCAGGTACTTTCTGTTGTTCTTAGCTATCCTACAACAGCACAGAATGCAAGTTCGTGACTCATTGACCTCTAGAATAGTCTGTGTCAGGTTCAGTTTCACTACAAACTTCTCATTTGAGCTTCAGCTAATCAGTGAGGTAAATCACTATGGATCTCCAGCTGATTTCCATGGTCACTGAGGTAGGCTTGCCCTATAGGAAATAACTTCAGAAAAATGGATAATTGGCTTACCTCTCACCACTGACAATTGTATTTCTTTAGGCTTAGGATTGAAGCCTCTGATGGTTCTCTTATACAATGCAAGTGATGAGGTCCAAATGTGGACTTAGTGGTATATGGACTCAATATACCAGACAGAGCGTCACTGACATCAAGCAAACACTCATGTTTTATTTTCACAAATGTTTTTGTCTTATATCCTGGAGACCTCAACTCTTCAGAAGAAAGGCTGAGAATTCAATATCTCTTTCATATTTCTACTTCTAGGTATGCAAATACTACAGCTATACAGGGAGATAGTCTACTTACTTAACTGCTGAGATTTGGTCCTCAACTTCATAGACTCCAAGTCTTCGATACACTGCATGTAAAATCTTGTCACCTTGATAAGCTGTCCCTCTGCCATCCACCAGAGCAACAATAATTCCCTCTTTGCTTGCAAGATAGGTTATCCAGCTAATGCTAAATGTTTCCTTCACAGTCTGACTGCAAGGTCCTCCATACCTGAGGATGAAAATTCACACATTTTCACCTCATACTTACAAATTTATAAATGGTTATTGGACACTGGACTATGGCTATTGGTACTGATAACATTTCCTCCACATGTATTTTGCCACATGACTGTGGTTCAGAGAGCTTAATAGACAAACAGTTCAACTACTATTTTCATGTAGTTATGAGATTTTGCTATCTAAAATCCATTTTAATCATTTCGGTCTTATTCCTAAGGCAAATAATTAGTTGCAGCTCAGACTAAGGGGTGCAGTGTCAGCTACTTGTCCTAAGGGGAATCCTTGGAAGAGCCATCCCTCAAAGATTCAATTCTTTGCTCTCTCCAAATTCCTTAGGTGTAACAGCCCTTTTTGGTGCTTTTCTGCATTTGATTTCCACATGCAGTCACTAATGCCAAAGAAAACAAGAGAAAGAAATACAGCTCCTTACACTTTTTGGCTCTCCCCAGACCTTATTCGTTTCAGTAGGGAATATCATGTGCTGTTGGAGCTGCGGGCAGAACACACCCCACATTGCTGAGCAATACAGAGACACTCCTCATGAGAATGGCCTAATGCAAATTACACATTTGACCTCAAGGACAGGACTCTTCTACTCTAAACTTCAAACATACTTAGCATTCTTGGACCTTTGGATCATCACTGGTTAATAAAAGATGATGTAAAGTTTATTACACCCACTCAGCTCTCCTTTCTGCATCTTTTTTTTCTTTTTGTCACCACTGCAATTTTTATTGCCTTTTCTGTCTGCAATAAATTATGTCAAATGCTCTTAAAAAGCAAGTCCACGTGGCTTAATTTTTTTTCTTCTTAAAAAATGAAGCAGGCTCTTCTATGTTTCATACTAGCAAAGCTCAAATCCGTACTTTCAGACTGTGTCATGATAAACAGAAGCAACAACAGAGCTAAGATCTACAAGGAGTAGCCCACATGATTTTAGCCTTTCTCTTTCTCTGAGAAAGTAATCCTTACCATGCTAAGATTAATGTTAAAATCCTTATTGGTCTCCATTGGGATGAATTTCTGTTCCAGAAATATATCGAAAAAAACACAACAAATGAAACAGAACTAAGTAGTTTTGGTTTTGCTTCATAAAATGTTGCAAATGTCCCAGGTTTTGTTAAATTAGAAAAAGTATGTTTTCTAACAAAACAACACATTCAAAGAAAGGAAGAGTTACATACACCTGAATAAGCAGAGGATACTTCTTGGATCTATCGAACTGTGGAGGTAGAAGCATTTTGTACCACAAAGCTACAAAAGACAAATTAAAATTAGTTTCTTAATGGTTGAAATGATTCCTCGAGGCATAATCCAGAGTCTGGTGTAACAGTATATGAACATGAATCAGCACATAATACACAACGCATGAACTGTGAATCACAGAACTGATGCAATTAACTGTTTATATTGAGTTGTTGAAGAACAACTTTGAAGAAATAAAGTATCCACATTTACTTTAATTTACCTATGCATAAAATTATTACTTCACAAAAGTCTAGGTTCTCAGTTTTCCCAGGTGCCTAGAAAAGCATAACTGTTTTAAGATTATCAGATATTAGTTATGGAAACTTTACACTGATTTATTACCATGGGATACTGTTGGTAAGTCATTACTGAAAAGAACAGTGCAAGCAAGTGTCAATATAATGCATAACACATGAAGAGCAGTTTACATTTCACATTTTATTACCACCATATTATATTGTTTTTACACAATATTTAAACTCTTTACTAATAGTATTAAAGATTTTTAAAAAAACTTGCATTGTGAAGCAAATGTATTTTAACTACTATTTTACTGAGAGATACCCTGAGGCATAGACAAATTAGCTGTTTTTGAACAGGGCAGAACCAGGCCTCTTCTTCCCAATCTGACAGGCTAACAACTTTGTTCCACAGAAAGACAATATTTACTATAAAAAATTCAAGGCAAAATATTAAAATGGTAAGGATAAAAAGCACAATAAAGATGTGTAATTCTTACTTATACCATCCACTTCAAGCTTATTAATTTCTTCTTTTGGCAGTCTGATCTCTTGCAAAGCAGACTGCAATTCCAAATTGTCTTCCAATACTCTGAGCTCTAAGTAAAAGAAATGCCTGAATTATTAACTGATTTATTGTCAATTTCTCTTCAGTAATTAAGATTCCTTTACTTTGTGTTATTAGAACAGAAAGGAAATCTGTGAATTTTACAAGCAGAGTAATGAAATCCACTCAGGCACTTCTAATTGGGCTTGATCACATAGCTAAATGAAAGAAAAGCACTGGTATTGCAGTGCACAAATACTCGTTAGATTTTTATAGGATGTACATTTTGCAATGCAAATCATTTCACATGTTGCCTCTGAGTGTTAGAGTCCCGCATGTTATGAAGAAACAGCTTTCTCCTGCAGAGCCCTCATCCCAGTTTTGTAAAATGGTGGGAGCTAGAAATGCAAAATTCACTGCACTGTGCAAAACACAGTCCTGTATCTCCTCTCTTGCTTATCAGGCTAACATCAGTTTAACCTCTCAGACCCTTGGGCAGCGTGGTCAAGCACACAGTCCCCAGGGAATATCTTGTTTCTGGGTAATGCAGGAAATTCAGTTTCTCAAGGGTTTATGGCAAAGCTTTGCTTAACCACTGTATGATGCATTCCTACACAAAGACACCAGATTTCCCATCTAACTGTCCTTATTACTGCTCACTTAGTAAACAGTTTCTTTTTTTTCTTTTTTTTTAATCCAAACAGTACTAACATTGATTGTTTTACTTGCTTTAGACCAAATTTACAGTTACATAATTAGAAAAATTACTTTAAAATTTAATTAACTTACAGGACAGACTGCCGAACTGTATATTATGAATCCATTGGGTCAGGTTTACTTATGTGTTTTCCCATAAGTAGTGAGGGATGAAGAATACTGTACATAATGGAAATCTGTGACTTTTAGCTTCACTTTCAGAATGAAAAAACCTTTTAAAACTGCAGGAGGTTTTTCTTTTTCCCTTTACCTTTCCCTCCTCCTTGTTTCTGGAAATGTCCAGAAAAAGCACAAGAAGCATTCTTCTCTCAACATATATTGAGCTAGATAGTGCTTAGGACATGCCAGAAATATAACACTGGAATTTGTTCTTTCAAAGTACTCTTGACAAGTTTTGCAGATTCAAGTGGGTTTTTTTACTGCTGAAAGATCATCCTGCCTTCGGATGCTCATGCAAACTCAGCTGAACCCTTTTCCATCCTTCCCCTCAAAACTCCTGAAACTTCCCCATTACCACAACTGAATCGTAGGCATCCTGGAAGGAACTTCCAAATTGATCTATGTCAGTTTAACTGTCTCCTACTAAAATTCATGGGTGATATAGTTTCAAAATGCTGCCAACTGCAATGAAAATGGATTTACTAAAAATAGTTTTGCACCACAGAAGAGATTATGAAAGCAAGGAACTGAAGGAAAATTAATTCAAAAAAGGTAATGAAGAAGTCAAAGAGAAGCCTGAATTTGTTTTTATTCCTGAGGATAACAGCACAGAAGAGGGAAGCATGATGAAACCAGTGGTGAAAATCCATTACATGAAACTGTTCTCTGCTGCAGAGAGGTTAAGAAACACATAACTGCAGTTGGGCATTTAGTTGCATTTCATGCAATTCATAGTTTGATAAGATAGTAGGGGCCCTTTACATAAAAGGTAACAGTGAATCAGGAAAAACAGAGAGTGATAACAAATGGATTAAATACTAAAAAAAATGCATGAACTGTATTTAAACCTTTAAATCTATTTAAACCTTCTGCAAAAGAAATACCAGAACACAGTGTTTCTGTACCATAATTGCAATACACACGTTAACCTATCTTTTCCATTTGCAAAAATTTTTAAGTGGTTACAAAATAAGATGTACCAACTACTACTGGAGTGTAAATAATATTATGCTGCAATTCACTGACTTCTACATGAATCACCATGGATTAAGTTAGTTTAACAATATTGTGGCATTTGTCTTCCTTATGTTTTTGTGTGTCTTTTGGTCAGACAACAGTCAGTTAACAGTGGGTTACCAATGCAGGCTGAACCGTAAGGACCATTACAACTACCAGTTCATCTCCACTGATTATTGGGGAAGGAAGGGAATGCTAAATCACTGAAGCTTATACAGAACCATGCTAGTTTTCATAACATTCCAGGAACTGAGGGCTTAAAGTTGGAGAAGAACTTTTAGGGAAAAAACAAGGGACAGAGAGAGAAGATTCACTGCAGAACAATTAATATTTTCACAGTTAGAAAGTTCCTGCGCGGCTTGATTGCAAAAAGTCTTCACTTACAGGCTACTTAAAGAATGAGGGCTCTGAATGTTTCTTGCTGAAGATCACACTTTGTATCAATAATTACACCTTGTCTGAAGAAGTTATTTGAACTGATCATCTGAAAGAGCTTTTGCTCTTCTCTGACATCTCTACTGATGGCTGAAGAGCAAGTCATTGATCCAAATTCTGATTAGTATAGCACAATAGGTCAAACTGTAAACTCCAAATAGTACACTGTTGTCTTCTGTATAAGGTAGTGTTGCCTCATGAAAAGGAAAGTCTTGTGTTAATCCAAATGTGAAAAGGAATAGTCTGGAAATCACAATAATGCTTTCCACAAAGTTTGACTCAAAATTTCCTAGACGAAGAGTTGCCCATGTTCATTTTATCTATAGTGTGTAAAGAGGAAAAACAGCAGGATGCTATAAAAGTGCTGGACTCAGGAATTGAGATAAAGGCATTGTGTGTTTGTTCGTGTTTGGATTTTACTAATGAACAAATCTAGAAAGACACTAGTTATTTTAATACCAAACAAGATGAAAGGCTTCTTGATCACAATCATAAATACTGTATTAGAAGACCTTGATATGGATTAGAGGTAAAGGAGTTTACCAATTACTCAGAAATAGGCAGGAAACTTGCAGTACCTCTATCACCACGGTTCTCAAAAAGAGTAGAAATGGGAATCCCGGGACCTGTTGTAATAACGATAAAAAGTCAGTTTACAGTTTGAAGCTGGAATTTGGTGACGCAGTGTGTATTACATTAATATTGGTAACTGACAGGAGTTAAAGAGCCCAAAGCCGACACACAAATCTGAATCTTCTCTGCTGTATAACTCACTATTCCCTGCTGCAATACATAAGGTACCGTGTTTACAAAGAGTTGTATATATACAGCATTGCTTAGCAAACATAATAGAAGCAACTTTAAATCTACATATGCTTCCTCCCTAGAGATGAAGTGACATCTAGTTAATACCTGAGATGTGATTACATAAGGTGAATGCAGAACTAACAATGTGAAACATTCTTCTGAGAACATGTCACATCGTATTTGTGAAGGTGAGTGCCTTTCATATGGTGACGACCTTACTGACTATTTTGTGCAAGAATGATTGAAAGGTGTTGTTATTTGCTACATTTGGTTCTCTGCTCAGCGGATGTTCTAAGGAACTTTTCAGCTGATCAGTCGGTGCAGAACCACAAGAACAGTAAACTTTATAAGAAATATACAAGAGCAAAACCTTGGACTCTTTTCCTCTTTTTTTTTTTTTTTTTTAAGATAGTGACATCACTTTTTTGAATACAGCACTGGATGAAACCTCAGATCACCAAAATCACCTAATTTATTACAAAAGAGCTAAGACTTCATTTAATACTTGTGTCTTGCAAGTGGATTCAATGATCACATATCTCAAACTGAATTTTTCTTAGCTCAGTTATTAAAAATGTTCTCAGGTGCTTAATAGCCAACATTTATGGCTGACACAGGTCTTAATTAATTTCAATTGGGAAACACAGTAAAGTAGTTTCTCACAGCTAACTGATCACATAAACTGGAAAACAGTATATGTTTTTCCAATATGCTCTGGCTGCTGCAAGAAAAAACATGACTCTCATGTGCTGGATTAAAATCTGTTTTGTGACATGAAGGACATTCACAAATTTGTTTTTAATTCTCAAGATCCCAAGCTTTTTGTTGAAAAAGTAAAAGAATCCTGAATATATCTGTATTAACTGAAACATCTTCACAAAATTTTTGAACATGGGAAGTCTCTTTCTGGAAATCTTTCCTGGTTATTGTGAAATTTCTGTGATTCATACAACAATCTTTGGGATAATCAGTATTAACTACAGTGCTGATAAATTTGAAAGAACAACTGGTGATGTTTTCTCCCATGCTATACTTACCATAACAGATCAAGGCATAATACTTAGAATGTTCACTGAATCTTGCTGTATAATACTGACATCTCTCTTTCCTTAAGTTGCAAGTAATGCATTGTTTTCTCATAGGTTTACTTCCAATACTGATTCTAATAGAAAAATCAAATAAAGCAATGGTTATTTTGATAAAATTAACTTTACATGTGTCTGTCTCACATTCTTGAACACAGGCACTGTACTTTCAGAACAGTTAATTTAAAAATAAATGCTCGGCCTTTTTATCAATTTTCCCCCAAGAGTATATTTAAATGTTAGATGTCATTTCTCCTCAATTGTCAGATATAATCTGAGGTTAAGATTTAGTTAAAATAGCTTGTGAAATTACACATTAAACATCTTGAAACTAAATCGTTTTATTGACAAATCCAGAGACATCTTCTATTAACCTACACATCATTAAGATAATGTTGATAACACTTACTTGTAAATATTCCTTCTTCCTGGATAGCCTTCAAATTCATTGCTTGAATAGAAACTGTAAATTCATTGACATGTTAATAAATAATCCATAAAGTGATGACCTATGAACCAGGATCAAGATGAAAAGCTGTCCTGGGAGTTAATTTAGACTTTTTGAGATTTCTGCATGCGATGGAAGAGTAGTTAATCTTATATACTTTTCATATTAATAAATCTTTCCTCAGACTATGATTAGGTGACACATAAGCCATATAAATAGGAGTTGTATCTTAATTCTCATGAGCTAATCTCTCAAATTATGTAAGATGCTTCTGTCTCTACAGTAAGCTGAATGAGAGATCATAAAAAGACGAGTAACTGCAAATTGTGTGAGGGTTAACCACATGATTAAATTAAGTGTTTTTAAATAAGTCTCTCTAAGATTGGTGATTAAAATAAATAGAAAATTGAGGGCAATTTGCAAAGAATCTTTCATAAGTAAATCATGTTTACAAACCTATGCAGTGCCATAGCATACAAATTTGTTGTTGATGTATTCAGATAAAAACCAAATTACACCTAATTATAATCTGACGAGTTAACAAGCGGTGTTCAAATGATTAAGTGTTGCTTTTACTGACAACACTCACAACCTTTTTTCTTCATGACACTTACATTGCATCATTTGTTACTCTGAAAATGTATATTGCCTCCCATTCTCCACTTGTAACTTGGATTGCATTCTCCTGTGTAGCAAGACATTTAAGTTACTGAATATTGTAGAATTATTTCAGGACAGTAGATCAATGTAGAACACTTTGCTTGACTTACCACAGAGCCATTGATGTAATGAATATGCTTATAACCATTTTTGTCACTAAAAATTTTGTAGTATGAACTGCTGTCTGATGTAAAATATGGTGCAGAAACAAAGAACTGAAACAATGGAAGAAAAATAGTAGATGAGACAAGACTGTCCAAACTGTTTAGCAGACTATACTATGCATATTAAAAGTAACAAGATTATTTAATCAGTTCAAATGGGACAAACTACTTTGCACAAGTTTGTACCTGTGATATTCAATCTCCCCGTGATCACGGTACAATTTCTGTCATGTGAGATTTCTTAAACTGATAATACAGACAACTCAAGCACCCCACAAATGTGAGCTCTCTACTTGTAAGTGGGATAATTTGTATATTCTGAATGACCTTTTTTAGTTATTTAAAAACAGGCAGGGATGATTTTTAACAAATAAGTTTCTGAATAAAGCTACTCTTCATGAATGGTGCCAGACTGAATATTTAGTGGACCACAAAGTTTGGCTGTTTCACTGAACATAGCATCAAAGAAATGGATATCTGAACTTTCCCATACTACTCCACTAATTTTAAAGAACAGATTATTCCAGATAAGATCATTCAACTTCTACTTCCTTTCAAACAATCACTTTAGTAAAATTGTCAGTCAAGGTTGAGTTAGTGCAACTCTAAGTTTTATTTTCAAAACATGAAGACAGAAGAATGACCTGCAAGCACTTCAAATATAGTCAAACATTCCTGAGTGAGTATAACTTTTGCATAATATTAACTCAAGCTCAACTAGGACTTGTGACCACAAGTTAAATTCTCCTGGAGACTGTATCTGTGATTCCTAATACTTGAAAGCCCATAAAAGCAAAAGCTGGGATTTATGCATGTGTGCAAATTCTTTAGCTCTAATAAAAATCTCTCATCAGAACCTCAAATGAAGTGTCAGAAAAACAGAAAAAGACCAAGTAAAATAACTAATCCTTGTAAATATGTGATCTTCACATTAAAATGTCTCTTAAGGAACAGTGCACTGAAAATTGAAGCTCACTGTTAAGTCCACTGCAGGACATTCAGGCAGTGTGAGGTTCCACACATTTGATTCTGTTAACTTCCCCTGCCTGAAAGTAAATATAAGCAACCATACAAATTCACCATTGGAATATATGATTGTAAATACTGATCTCATGCTCTTACAATTTCCTCGTAGGTTTGTTTTTACTGCAAGTTTCCAAAGGTATATGGTTGTCTAGGATTACTGGGCAGAGAAAACATCTTTTGCTAAGAGGTAACTCCAGAGAAGTATCACCTGCCATTTTAAGTTGGGTATCTTACCTTGAAAGTTCCCCCCTAGCTGAAGGTGGGCAGCATCTGGCACTAAAGCTGTTCTGAGTGGACAGGTTTTATTCTTAAAATACTATGATAGCCCATCTTTTCCCTTGCCCTAGTGTCGCCAGAGGAATTTTACATCTATTCTTAGGCTCCAGGATGTGTCTAAGGATTACATTGCACTATAAATCTATCTCTTTTCATTACTTTCCTCCCTTCATTAATTTCTGTCTCGACCAACTTTCCTGTCTAGTCAGGGACAGAAATAGGTTTTTAAATTTAGAAAGCAGGTAGCCAGATGCTACATCTAGCACAGCAGTAAAAGACTCAGTCCTACAGTGCAACAGGTCTAAGCAGTAGTGCTGCATGTCTCAGAAGGGTGCTTCATGTTTCAAAACACTGATGGGAAGATGCAGGAAGCTGTAGCTTTTAACTGAATTAAAATAGAGCACAACAAGAAAACCTACTCCGCCTGCCCATCCTGTTTGACTCTCTTCTATGTGCTGTTGATTCTGAAAGACAAAAGCAAACATACACTCTTTAAGAAGATTGAGTTTATGGAGACTCGAAATCTTCAAATAAATCAGTAGCTGCCTGTAAAAGAGAATTTTAGAATACTTGCTATGAAGGTTCAGGGAGTTGGAGGTTGTCTAACTAAATAATATTGCTGTATTAAGGTCATTACATTAATTAAACTATTGTTTTTAACAGCTATTATCAGACCTAAATAAAATTTAAAGCAATTATGCAAGTTTTTCACAGAAAACAAGAATGAACAACTACTTAATCTCATTAATTTTTTGGCAAAAATCCAAGTAAAATATTATCAGGAATATTAATATTAAAAATTTGATTTAAATTTTCAGCTGGTTTATATTTTCTTTCATTTCACAGCTGTTATGTTGATTTAGAGCAGTGGATGATGTGACTACTAGGCATCCTGAGACTATGAATATAAATTTAGAAGATCTTAACTCCTTGTTCTTAAGGCTGATTTTGAAACAGACTTATACTGAGCACAAATGATGCAGCTAAAGGTGCTTTTACATTTGTATTTATGTTTTTCTTGTAAAGTTTCTAGCAATATATTTAAAAATTCTGCATTCAATCAATGTATTTCTTTTGTTATCTTGCAAACTTTTGTCTATACTGTTCATTTAATACATTTAAGTATTTCTTCTCAGTCTGAAATAAATTTAACAAATTTGCTTTCTAAGGAATATAGTTTGCATTTCTTATCCTCAACATAATCTCATTACTATTTAAAATCACGTGTTCACCTTTCTAATTTAATCCCCACAAAATGACTTGAGGAAAACTTGCAGGTACTTCTCCCTTAGTACTTACCAAGAGCTCCACCAAGCTATTAACTCAAAAGATGGATTTTATTTCTTTTTAAGATAATAACAATGGGATGTATTGTTTTATATCTGCATCCTAACCTTATTTTCCTTTCTTTAAATTAAGACTCAGATCTTGATGACATAGTACATTAGGAATATATTTAACTTCTCTCATTTGAGTAGTCCCAATTTCACAAAAACATGCCTACCTTTTACTCACATGAATAGTTCTACTGCTCATATTGGTTTCTGTGCTCTATTCACATGAACAAGAGTTGAACACGTGAACATTTCTGATGAATCTACACTTTAGGAACATCTTGTAGATGATATTTTGTTATTATTTTCAAATACATAAAACATAGCACATTTATTGTACATTAGAGACTCAATGCAATCTGAATTCAACAAGAGAACTACTTTTGCCAAAGGAAATGTTCAGAGATATACTTTCTAATGGCAAATAGAGCTAATGCAGCACTCCCATCTGTTCACACTCCTCCGATTGGCCATTTGTGCAAACTTTAATGTGATAAAAGCATTGTATCACTGTATAAATATAGAATTATAGAAACGTCAGTAGTGACTCCATAAATAAGGTTTCATGGAGAAATGCAATTAAACAAGGATCATGAACACAGTCCTGAAAGATGTTAATTGGTCTGGTCTGGTCTGGTTCCAGCAAAGCAATTAAGCACATGCTTAATTTTAAACACATAAACATATCTACTGAAGTAAATAAAACTGGTTATGTGCTAAAAGTTAAGCTTGTGTTAAAGTACTTCAGTGGATTGTGGTAGAATCCTAGAAACCTTATATGTTTTTTTCTTTCCATTAAAATTCACAATTATTAAAATACAGCTTACTTGGTGGCAAGGCAGAGATTCAGTGTTAATGTACCTATAAAGTGGAACAATTCCTTAGGAAATATAGCAAAGGCTGCATTAAACATGCTTTTTTTTGAATAAATTAAAATATTTCTCTGTGGAAAACTACTTCAATGACAGTGTTTTTGAAATAACAGGACCTTAAATTCCCCTTAAATTTGCAACAATTCTCATGTTAAAGAGGAGTAAAAAATATTTTCAGCTTGAAAATGCTGTGTCAATAAACTCTGAATTTATAATTTATCAGTTTTACAGAATGCTTTTATAAATATTCTTGCTTTTTTTCCCCCATTAGTTCAAGGTTTCATCTAATGTTAGTTTTAATAGGTGTTCTGTACCATGAACCCTAAGAACAGGACAAGCCAAAAGCATCAAAACTAAAAGACCACAAAGGAGATCTCTGTACTAGAGTTACTGAAATTCAGGGTTGTCTTTCCTTCAGGATCTATATGATTTTATCTGCGTGTACACTCTTCAGGCTTAACAAAGCTCTGTTCTGTTCAGCAGAGCATGGTCTTCTTTACAATCTGACTAAATCATAGAATGACATATTGGAACAAAATGTAGTTACTGTTGCAATTAGCCTGAAGTTCTCTTTTCAGATCTGATTGTGTTTCTGAAAACTTGCCTACTGTCTAGAACTGTATGATTTGATAAAACAGAAGAATTTTTTCTTCCTGAAAACCTGCCTTACTATTAATGTGTATGTTCTTTCAACTCATCTAACATTATTCTAAAAGTACATGATTTAGTCAGACTTAGTATGGAATTCAACATGGCATAATAAGATTTTCTTAAAAAAATTACAGATCTTACATGGTTTCACCTTTGAAGATGCTAACACAAGAAGGAAATACAAAACCATTACTGAAAGCTTCTCAATAGCATTTTTCTGGTTTTTGTTGTTGTTTTGGTTGTTATTTAAGCTTCACAAAGAAAAAACGTGGTGATTTTATTTCCTGGAGTAATTAGTATTTTTCACCCCTCTTCCAGCAATTAAAATATTGAAAAAGGTATCACTAGTGGTAAAAGATTATTGTGATAAAACACTGTAAAATGTAATTATGGCAGGGATTAACAAATGCTAATTTCAGTAGTTTTAAATTTGTATTTCCAACTTCATTACCTCTGGACAGTCCCAAGTATTTGAATGTTCTTTGAAGTCACAAATAGCTAAGACTGAAAAATTCTGTATTCTTTTCAGCCATTGCACGCAGACTCGAGTATCTGTTACCCAAGTAAGCCAAGTAAAATAGTGATCGCTAAAATATAAAAGAAAAAAAAAGAAATGGTGGTTATTAAACAACAGAAGTATAGAAGCATTGCTACAGATTGCATCCCCCACATTGCTCTCTGAAAAACAACAACAAAGCTTCCACCGTTTTAGGGTACTTTTTTGTCCTTTATAAGAATGTATCATATGGACAGCCAAAATCAAAATACAGTATTTCTAGTTAGCTTCCGATCCTTCTAGGAGTTTAATATGGCAGTACACTGTTAGAAACAGTACAACTCAGAGGTTCAAACATTTAAAACAAATAGACAAAACCTTTTTTTAAACAAGAAAAGACATATCTGAGGGCACACTACCTGGATGCTATGATTGCAGGAACTGGCACCTCCTTAGGACCAAACACTTCAGAGTAAATAGTGTCTACAATAAACACTTTAACAGTAGGATTTTTAGCTCCAGCCTTCAAAGAAAATGTATTAGGTTATTAAAACCGGGCTCTGAATAATTCAGATTGAGGAAAATCAAAGCACTTTTTGCAGGAAAGTAGACAGGTTACAAAATATGAATTCAGTTGAGTATAATAGAGCAAATGGTCTAATAAGATCTCAGAGTGACACTGCAGCAGTAGTGCATACTTAATTTTGTATCATTTAATATATAAAGAAGAAAACCTTTTAAACAGTCAAGTTTAGTGCCTTTCTCTACAGAAAACGTGCTTGGTGGGAACCATTGTTCTATTTGCAGTGTGAGTCTTTGCAGCACACATTACACTGACTTCAGCATAAAACTCCAGTTTATTCACATGATTGCAAGTGATGTTTGACATCCCAGCTGGGAAATGGTTGCTTAAACTGATTTCATGGTTGCTTCTTCACTGCATACGTTATCAGTTTTTTAATTCTTCTCCATGTGTGGTCTAAACCATCCAGTTTTACTATAGAACTGTGACCCAGCTGACAAGTGAGCAAATTCTTAAGATACATTAATATGATCCCTTGCAATCATATGAACATGATAAGAGTCAGGAGAGCTCTCTAATACATGCTGAAGAAATGCCAACCCAAAACTTTCTTGCCTTAGATCTGGCACTTGAAAGCAATTAAATCCAAAGCCCCTTGAGATCAAAAAGCACTATGAAGTGTGCAAATAAAGTGAAGCTGCCATAGCCTTTACTTTTAAAAATAAAAAATAATTTAGTCTCATAATTTACTATAATGAAAAATAACAACTGCATAGTTTACACACCAGAATAAGTAAACTGAATTGAAAAAAAGTAAGGCTTGACAATGCAAGCATGCACTTTTGCACATGCTTTTTACCTACATGAGTAATTCCATGTATTTCACTGATAATATATTTAAAATTTTATATATACCTACAGCTTTTCAGAACTTAGACCAAGCTTGTTTTCTTTCATTTAAGTCATAATGGATTTAACTGCAGTAATAGTTTAAAAACTAAGCACAGTTAATTTTCTCATTGTCATAACTCATTTCTCAACAGAAAGGAAGTCAAAAGAATGATAAAACATACCTTTGGGTATGGGATAGTTATTTTTCTAGGATATTGGTCCTCACCAAAATACGAATATTCAATAACTGGTATGTCAGAATCATTAAATTGTACATATGCTAAATATCTTCCACTTGGAGACCACCACAGTGCATATTTTGTTGCTAGCATTTCCTCTGAGGAAAAAAAAGTTTATAACTGCAATTTACCTTCCAATCTATTTTAGCACTCTACTCAGCAATCTAGACACATAAAGACACTTACACTAAATAAATAACATCAAACATTTCAAAACATGCACACAGATCCCACTTA
The DNA here is from genome assembly GCA_013397845.1 of Melanocharis versteri. Classification (NCBI taxonomy): domain Eukaryota; kingdom Metazoa; phylum Chordata; class Aves; order Passeriformes; family Melanocharitidae; genus Melanocharis; species Melanocharis versteri. The sequence goes on along the minus strand of VZTG01000864.1, from coordinate 511,957 downwards.
ACTCACTTGGGATTTTCCTGTCTGCATGTGTTTGTTTTTTTAAATTTTTTTAATGCCCTGAAGTGCCAAATTTTCACTGAAATTTAAACTTCCTCTAAAGCTTAATTCCCAGCCTCTGCCTTTGCATCAGAAGGAAGACAACTTTGTAGAGTTCTGATATAGTTTCAGTAACAAAGACTCAGGATTTTGGTTATGTGCTATGAATACAAAATTCATACATTGTACAGCAAATACAATATAGAAATGAAGTAATTCTTAGGGCTTAAAAAAAAGAGTATCATCACAGATATTTTAGAATGGATTGTGAAAACCAGAACCAATCTAAACAAAGCATTTATCATGTTGTTGCCCTTCAAGATTTACTTACCTTCATAGACCCAGTCAGGAATACCATTAAATATTTCATTCTGTTTTCCATCACTAGTTATTTTAATTGGTGCCTCTCTGGGACTTCGTTTCAAATAGATATTATTCTGATATACATATACCTAAAGACAAGAAAGTTTTTTTTAAGAGTACAGGCAATAACAGGATTAGAGCAAGATCTTCTGCAGTCAATGTTCCTACATTACACTAGCAAGACCTAATGAATACAAAACGGGAAATAAATGGTACACTAATAGCCCTTGTAAATTCTGCAAGAGTTGGTACCTCAGCAAATAAATTATACATTACAGGCCAAATTATATGTTCAGTAAAAATTTTAGAACAGATTTGAAATATTGCATCTGTAAATCTCCATTTTAAATTCATGTGTTACCCAGTGTCAAAGGGAAACCAATTGGTTTTCAGGCCTTGAAACTGCATTTAATCTTATGTAAAATTATGCTGATCAATTCTGGATAGAGACTGGTGAGCAAACTGAAACACCTAATGTACCTGAGAACATGGATTATTCTTCTATTGAGACACAGACAGTAAAATCTGAACAAGTTGAAACTGTTTTCTTTGTCATTATTTCTCATAACTGACATAATTAAACACAGGCCTGTCAAAAATATAGCCTAATAAAAAAAAAAAACCCAAAGGCAGATAAATGTCTTTTTAGCCATATAAAGCAAATTCATTCTAGCACTTAATTATCTTTACTAACCAATTTGTGTCCAACGGGTGACCAGGATATATACTGAATTTTATGTGGAAGCTGGTTTTCTGTTACAAAACCACTAAAAAAAGGAAAGAAGTTGAGATGGCTTTTTGAACACAGTGCAAATGGATCATTATACTGTACATTAATGGAAAAGTCACAAAGTCATTTTCTAACTGCTTATTGTTTCTCAAGCGATGCACAGTTAAGGCAGGCAGAGACATGCAGTTAACACGATGGTGTGCACCAGTGCTGGCAAAGGCTTAAACTTATTCCTTTGAAAACCTATTCAACAGCCTAAGGAGCCAGCCTTATCTCTTTCCAAATACTGCACAAGCACCTACAGTCATTTGCTCTATCTGCAGTCTGCATTGCAGTCTCAGCAGGTTATTGGGAAACGTGAACTCAGCATACAGCACGCTGAGGCAAGCGCGACAGCAGCACGTCCAGCACTTGTTAAGGATCATAACTCACATGCAGTGCCTCTCTACTCACATCAGCTTGCAGACACTTCTTCCTGTCACCTTGAGCCAACAGTTTCCCAAGAATGGCGCAGCTCAGTGCAGCCCCTGCTGCTCAGAACTAAGAAGCATTTGGTCACGCTGCTACTTACAGAATAAAAAGGTGACTGCAGAGGCAGATGGCCTCTGGATTTGGGTGGAAAAAGGAGTGGTTTGGGCAATCTTGGGAAAGAGACCAAATGCCATGGGAGGAGCTGTAAACTTTTGAGGAATGCAGGATGGACTGTTACAAGACCATGGGTAGCCCTAAAGGGCATGTGAGAGCTTTAGGAAAGCTAAAGATTAGATTAATGATAAAAGGAATGAATTAGCAGAAGGATATGGAGACAAAAGAGAATACTGAGCAGTGAAAGTTTTAGGGCGTGAAATATAAATCAATCCAGATGAAAAGAATGTATGATTTTCTTAGAGAACATTTTTTTTTCTCAAGCAAACAAGTAACCTGATAGATTTAGGCAAAAGCAATGCAAGTTGATAGTCACATTACTCCAGTTTTGGAGTGAATGCTTGCAAGCACATTACTACAGTGTATTCACCACAGCCCTCTGTAAGAAATATCAGGCCTTACCCATTTATGAGATCATAAATGTGGTATGATGCCGTATAAGAGTATCTCCACAGCTGCATGAATCAAGCAAGAAAATATTATTAGCCTCGAAAAGGTAATCTAATTACAAATAATCAGCTGCCTCTTCACAGCCTACCCCTTTCTCAAGAAAGTACCAAGAAACATTTACCTATGGTAAACACAATCAACAAAATAATAAATAAAATTAAATGTTTCATTAAGAGGTATATTAAAATAATTACCTTTGAGTAATTGCTTTCCAGAGCTATGAAATATTGGTTTGATGACATCACATAATTTGAAGCATTAACTTGTTTCTGAAAAATTAAGAAGTAGATTAGATTCTAGTCTCACTCACTTTTAAACTGGGACTTGAAATGCAATTGCACTTTTCTCCCTTTTTATTAATTAAAAAGGTACATACCATTGTGCTGTTTGTCATTATGGTGGTTGCGTAATTATTTTCAACATTGTAAAGAATAATATCATCTTCTGCAGACTGATGAAGATATTCCTTATCTTTATAAAAAAGATAAAATGTCTGTTACCTTCACAGAAGATACTACAGGACAAATCCGTTTATCAACAAATTCACACCTCTTTCAAAGAACAGGTTTTAAGCAAATCTCTTTTGGCATCTACATAAAAAATGTTTCTCTTCTAATGATGGTGAGGTACAGCGTTATCAAGAAACTGTCTTCAGGGTTCTTCAGTACATTCTCCAGATTATACACTGCATGGAGGATCAACTATTTAACTTTACAAGTAAATGCCAGATTTAATTCTCATCAATGTCTGATCAAGAATGCCAGTGACAGACCCATTAGAAAGTCAGTATCAAAATGTAAATGTTTTTAAGAAAAAGATCTTTGCTTATCTTTTTACCAGAACATTCTCATTTGTACATTCTGCAGATAAAAGCAGTACCATGCAACTGACACTGCATGACTGCTCTTACTTACATAAGTCTTACAAAGTGAGGGTGAGTGGCCTTAATTGAAAATGGAATTTAACTCTGCCTGTGCTCAAGATCTGAGATAGAGTTTGGTAGAAAATGAAGATCAGAATTTTAGTTTCAGATCATTATTTTCACTGCTATAAACAGCGAGAAGGAATTACATATCTGTTGTAGCTAGAAAACAACTAAAAGTTAATAAGCAGCCTGAAACATTGTGAAGATGTTCATTTTTAGGAAATTAAAGGAAATTAGGAAATTTTAGGAAATTAGGAAATCACCCTTGGATCTTTTGAGCACCCTTGCGTGATTTGTGTAGCAGTATTTGTGTTTAAAATCACCCTTAGGATGAGATACACAATTTTAACTCCTTGTTTCTGAAGAGAAGTAGACATATGGAATGCTGTAGGCATGACTATCTAAGGAATCTATGGCATGACTTTCGTGTGAGTTTTGTGACTGTTAAAGGGAAAGATAAGTCTGAGAAAGCTATAAGGAAGGAAGAAAAATATTAGGTTTAGGTGATATGCTGCCTACATCCTTCAGACATTCAGACAGAATTCTAACAAAGAGTGACCTAATTTTTAAATCATACAAGTGATATCAACATACTTCAAATAGTTAATCATAAAATTTGAACCACTGCAAGCAATGCCATATAAGGCTTTACTCTAGTTCTAAAACTGTGGGCTAAAACTAGCTTGGTGAGACTCCATGGGAATGGGCACCGTGCTTCTCGCTACTGGCAGAGAACAGTGCTTGAAGAAGCACAGAGATGGGAGTGGTAGTAGTATGTGTGCTAGAATGTAATCCAGGCTAGCTCCAGCCTTCCTGGGCTGTGCAATTCCATGATAACAAGAGCAGTACTTCAGCCACACACAGACTCATTTATATCAGCAGCAATCAATTTCATGTCTCCACCTTAAGGAACTTAGAAATTCAACTTTATTTTCTATGCAGTATCCTTGAACTCAGGAATTTCAGCAGCGCCAGCACTTCCTTGAATGAGATAAGAACAGCTGGCCTCATTGCAGAGCCAGGTACTACTGAAAACAAAGAACAGGGCCTGTAAGACAGACTACCTCAATCATTACAAGTGGTAAGTGAAAAAGTGCTGTGAAAAGCATGAAAAGGAGATTGCTTAAGGAATGACTGACACATTGACAAATTTCTTTCACTTGCTGCAATGAATATGACAGTAAAAGAAATAAAACACTGAAGGCCTCTGCAAAATTATAGTTTATATTTGACTCAGACATGTCTGTTGAAACATCAAATACCTGGATTTTCTAGAATGACTGACAGAACAGTAAATTTCAACCATAAGTTTTGACTAACACATTGTTTAATTTCATAGTTAGCATTCATTCAAAGTAAAGCTGGAAGGAAAATACATTTCTCAGTCTGTGTAACCCAGTCTGGAAATACATATTAGAGAGGCTTATCTATGTTTGAAAAAAGGTTTTACTTACCTGACACCCAATATGGAAAAAATGTTTTATATTGGAAGTTTCCATTCAAATAATCCTCCAGTGTAAGAGCTCTGGGACCATCATCTGTGTTGACAACTAAGAATAAGACAAAAAGTTTCTGTTAATGAAAAGTGGAAAAAAAATTATTAGTCCAGTATTTTCTTTTTTCTATATTTTGTGCCATGGAACAGTGAGGATACCATTGTCCTGGACACATGCAAAGAGTAGGTACAGCAGAAAGGAAAGTTCTCTGTTACTGTTCTGATAAAGTCCTTCAGCCTCTGAAAGACTCATCTTTGGGAATACAAAATTAACTAGAAAACCGAATTTATTTCAACCATTTGTTCACTCAGACACATTCACCTGAAGACCCTGTGAGTCCAAATAAGCCTTTTTCACACAAATGACAAATTAAAGATTGTTTGGTGTTTTTTTCTTTTTTTTTTTTAAAGCATGGGTTTAATGAACTTGTAGGGACAACTATTTTAATCAAGACCTTCACATGTTCAGCAAATGGTCAAACAACAGGATGTGCCTACAAACCCTTACTTTCAAATTTTGTACATGCCTCATTAACCATTGTTAGAAGATGGCTTGCAAAATAATCACCATCCACATATATTTCTTTGTAGTCACATTAAAAACATCAATGAAGGAATGCAGGTAAAAATAATGCTGAAAAGTAATGAATGAGTGAACCCAAACTTGAACTTTTAATTTAATGCTGCAAAAGAAAATTGACAATGATTCTCAAAAGAAGACAGGTACTCAAATATTTGATTTCTAAGCAGGTCAGATAACTGTATTAAAATAATGCAAGAAGTGGAGGCTGGTTTTGTGGCTCTTGTCTGGCTATATTTTTTCCCAAAGCTAAACAACTTAAGCTATTTCAAAAGATTTTAAAATAAAATTCAAGGTCAATCAATTGGATAAGAAGAGGATTATGCTGTGCAGTTCCTGTGTAGAACCTATGCAGTTCACAAAAGTGAGAGTAATAAAAATATTTAATCCTCAAAAGACATAGGAACTTTTCTGATAAAGGCCAATTTTTAAAGTTCAACAGCATAACAATGGCAGCTTTCAGGTCTAGGAATTCTGAATGCTGTGCTTTCTCCTTTAAAATCAAAGGGACTTTTGCCAGGGTTTTCAGAGGTAGTAGAGATGTCACACTGCAGCTTAGTAGATCTTTGCTACTTCCCCTGTTTGTTCCCTCAGAGCTCTCAGACGACAGTCAGATAATCAAGATGACTCGCTGCTCTCAGGTTTCATATCATGCTCCATCACTTGCTCATCAGTTGCCCTCTCTGTTAAGATCACTCTGACTTCCTGGGAAATGTTTCTTCATCTTGCCTTCTACAGTACTTTGTAATGATAATACATATTTTCTTCTGCTAAGTGACTATTACTTACTGTAGAATACACATGTCAGGTTGACTGTTGACACAAACCTTGTCTGCACTAATGCAGAAGAAAGCTGTCACAAGGAATAAAACTGAATGCCAATCCAGAGGCAAAAACCTGTCCGTATAAACTCTGAGCTAGCAATATGTCCAGAAAATATCCCAGGAAGTTCAATAACAAGTTAATTCCTCTTGCTAATACTATGACTGCATATTACAGATCTTTGATACACTGATGATTAACAGAGATGATGGCAGACAAAAAAAAATGCACAGAAGATAATTCCAAAGAATCCAGTTCTAGTTATGCTGAGTTATGATTACTTATCACTATCTCTCAGTTAAAATTCTCTAAGTGAAGACGCTCACTAGCAAAAGAAATCTCCTGTCAAGATCTATTTCCTAGGTTGTTTGTATAGAAAGCTTAAAATTTCCAGTCCTTTTTGATACCTTAATTTGATAAAATTACCTGGCTCCTTCTCTCATCTTAAGAGACAAGTAATAACACAAACTTCTCATCACTGGTGTAATTTTCACACCTCTAATTTAAACCTTCCCTCTGTTAGCCATCTCACCCTTACATACTTAATATTCTCTGAGGATTTATTATGACTCCTAATGATTTTCAAGATTTGTCCACTCAGATCTGAACTTCTACCACTGTACTGCAAAAATTTGAACACAACTATTTCTCACTTGAGTACTTACAATTTTGAATCTTGTTTTTAGGTAACAGAAGATAGCAGCAGCATCTTCAACAGTTTCCCACAATTGTTGCTGATTCTTTCTTCTGTAACTAAAGATTTGTTCAATAACAATATCGGAAATCTCTGCTCACAAACCAGACACTAACATGAAAAGTACTCTACATATCTGCAGCACTCTATTGACATTAATTTGGAAGGCTGTTGGTAGGCTTGGCAAATTCTTTCAATGTGGTTTGTTTCTCTATGAAATAATAAAGATGAAAAAAAATGCCCAGGGACGAAAAGGCAGCAAATAGCAGAGCCAACCACAGAAATGAAAGCTTACCAAATTTCAGCTTTGCTCACTTCCCTTCACCACCCTGCTGCCTCAGTTTTTAATCCTTTGTGGTCCATTTCCACTCATTTACAGGGTGCAGTTCTGCATTTCTCTGTGCACTGAATTGGTTATTTTGCTTCACAGTGTAACTTGCTTTATATATTCAATGATCATAATTACTCACTCATGCATTTGAGTGTATTGGACTTACATGTATAATTGTAGTGATAAAAGTCTGTAAACATCTAATAATTGTCACTGACTTTATGCAGTTACCTTCTCCTTTACCTTTCACTTCACTGTCATGAGAGAGCTTATTAAAACACAGAAAGCAAAACTTTAAGTTATATTAAACTCAGATTAACTTTATGCACATCACTCCATCACTGTGAAATTCTGTTTGTATTACCAGGATTATTCAATTTCAAAGAGTGGATATGGGTAAACCAACACAACCCTTTATATTTTAAAGCTCTCCTGGCTTCTTCCACAACATGTTCTAATGTGCATCCTTATAAACTGTGTCTAGTCTTGCCAAATTAAAGTAAGCATACGTAATAATCAGAAAATATTGTTGTTTCTATATTTGGTATTTTTATTTGGTATTTAACATATATGTATTTGTATACGTATATTATTTAGCATCCACTGCTAAACATCAAGTAGAGGACACGCCAGAGGAAAACGAGCATGGTATTATTGTCTGCTTCTGGACTAGAATGTCTCCATTCTCATCTCTGTGGGCTGATGCTGAATAGATGAAGCTCAAGCTCCTCCAGCATGAGGAAACACAAAACTCAGTTCATCATCAGAAATTAATTCCAGCACTCCTGACCCTGCTCCAGAACTTTGGTCACACTCAGCAGCAACCCACATCAACTGAACCTGCTTTTCCACTTTTGGATTTGGCTGAGGTGTTGCAGAGAACAACTATTCTCTTCCTAAGAAACTGGCTGCTCACCACTCCCTGGCTGAGCAGTAAGCCCTGTGACCTCATCTGTGACACTGTAGAAACAGGGATTGGGACTCAGGCCTAGGGAACAGGGAACAGAAACATCGACAGACACAACTTTGGACATTCATTAAAAATAGCAGAGGAGATTAATTTGGAGCCTAAGCAATACATACAGTTAACTGTAACTCTGCCTGTGGTTCCACCATTGCTTTTAAACCGCAGACAGGTATTCTCTTTCTTGTTTATGCTGCAGAAGAATAGGACTGGGGACACCATGTACAAGGGAAAAGCTCCTTTCTGAACCGGCTGGAGTTGTTGTATCATAGCTGGGTTATCACTGTCAGGTAAGTGCCACCACACACTCCTAACTCAAAGATGTGTCAAAAAATGGTCAGTGATTTCTTAGGCATGGATGCCATTTGCTACACCAAGATTGCCCACCTTGCTCTTTTGAGCCCCACAGAAATTGTCTAATAACTGCAAGTATTTCCCTCTTAACATCCTCTCAAAAAAAATTATTCTCCACTGTAACTTTTCAGAATTTTTGACATTTTTATACACTTGCATGCATAAATCACCTAGCACATTTTGAAAAGTCTGAAGAACATGAAATGACTAGAAACTTAGCAGACAAAACCAGGACTAGGTGCTCCTTCCAGTTCTTTCCGAATTACAAATGACATTTTTCTTTGCAGATTTTTTAAGTAGAAATTTATTTGGTCTGTGTCTATACATTTCTCATATGCAATTAATTGTCTTTCTAGATTGCCACATCCTTTCAGTTGAGCAGTGGTAAAGCTGGAATGTACAAACAACATTCCATCTGTGCAGCCATTTCCTGTCTGTCTTTAGCTTGCAAAATTTGTAACCACAAAATTAATTTATATTTCTTCTATTTACAACTGATCAGTAGACTACTAAGAATTCAGAAAGGTTAGGCATTCGAACAGGTAACTGCAGCACTTGCAGCTCCACCTGAGAATAAGAAGCCATAATCTGACACATCCAACAAAATTGTGTGTTGAACATAACTGTGTGTTCCTCAATTGTCTAAAATGCTCCTCCAAAAGCATCCTGTGAAGTAAGATAATTTCTTTATCATCCTACTGGATCTAAATATGATGTTTGGTATGACTGGTTATTGAGTCACTATTCCAAGAGAGATGACAAGAGTTCTCCATAATTGCTCAGGTACCGAAGAGGCCAGTGAGCTGTATGTGACAATTTGAGAGGGGAAAAAACACATTCACTTTTTCCTCCAGTACCTTCCATCATCTTTATCAACTTCTTCAGGTTGCCAAATTGATCCTTGGTCTCTAACCTCTGTTTCCTCACTACAATTTTTTTTATCTATATCTCATAAAAATATTCCGCCTTCCCTGTCATAAAATGCATATTTGATGGGAGTAAGTCCGACTTGATACCATGCATTTACCTCATAGTGAAAGCTCAGATTTGACCATGCTTAGCTAGATAAAAAATCTGGCACCCCACTATTGACAGTAAAAATCAAACCTGTCACTCTGAGGTGGCATCTCTTCCAGCACTGCATAATACACATGCACATCTATACCTATCTATCTACCTATCTATCTACATAATTGATATAATCTATACTCATATTCAAATGCTGCATAACAGAATCATCCCTAACTGCTTCAGAAACCTTCAACCGTTCTCTCAACAATCCATGAAAACATTATTCACAGAAATATCAGCTATGAAAGAGATTTCACCTTTCACAAAATCTGCATATTAACTGCAGGACTTAACTTTCACAAGACCTAAGTAGATGGTTGATTTTATAACATTTAGTTGTAAATACAAAACTGTTTTCTCTACCTCAGTCCCCCTGCCCACGCATGAAAAAAAGAATAATATTAAAAAAAATCCTTTAAATAGATACTGTTACTGGAATACAAGCCTTTTATTAATATTTTAATTATTTCAGAGGCATTCAAGTAATCTGCTATAGTGATAGGGTCATGTAAATACTTGTATTGCCCTTACTAACCTCTCATAGAAAACAATTACCATCAAGTCAGTGCCACTCATGTTCAAAATTTCGAAACTCATTTCAAGCTTCACCAGAGGACTCAGCAGACCACACTGGGTTGATTTATCTACAACTGGCGTAATAATATCCATCCCTATTTTATACAATGCTGACTTTAATTTTCAAATGCAATCTTGAATAGATTCACAAATAATTCATCATACCCCATCTACAAAAAAAAAAAAAAAGTGTTTAACTTGTAATTGGATACAGAACCTCTGTAATTATTACACGACCATTTAAAACCAAATGCAAATTCACCGAGCTAAAGAAAATTACTAACAGTTTGGGAAAGTCTCTTAACCCCTAACACAGAAAAATAGTATGAGAAGATCTGAGAGTTATTTTTGCAGCTGTGACTAAGAACATTATATATCATGCACAATAACGTTAATTCAGGTGCTTTTCACTTCAAGGAGTTCCTTGTTTCAACATCTGCTGGTATTTCAATTCTACCTTCAGGATATTTCAGCTGTCAGTACATTTCTGTAAAGTGATAAAGCCATAACAATTCTGACAGGACAATCCTAAAGATGATTTGACAAACTTTTGTGAACTTTAGAAGCCACAAAAGCCGAAGATACTGTGTATTACACTACATTAGATTAGAAATACCTTACCTCTTGATGGAAGCAGTATAATACACAAAAGTAATAAGGAAAGCAAAAGGCATATAACCACGCCAAATATGATTTTTAGCCGGGTCTGCAGAACAGAAACAAACAATAATTACATTTTTAATATCGCCTGAAGTTTGCTTCCATGGCTGGTAAATAATTAAATCCTCCTACTCTCTAACTGCTGTAATCCGTCCAAGCAACAAGCAAAAACATCCCTGCAGTACCTATGAAAAGACTTCCCTTTCCTTCTTCTTTAAAGGAAATATTTTCACATCAGAGCCTGGCCTTGTGCAGCAGCTGACAGTTTAAAACAAAGGATGTAAATGCTACCAAAAGTTGAATTCAGGAGCATACAGACCTTCATTTTCCTGTTGTTTTCTAAAAGAATGCAAATTCTCTCTTCTGGGTGTTGGTCAGTAGATCTAGGAGAGGAGTTTGAAAAGGCAGTGTCTGTTTTCACAGTTGGAGGCCAAACCTCTGGCAGACTTTTTTTTCCTACATACTTTTGGAAACTGTGCCAAATTTCAAAGGCTTTCCATAAAATTGAAACCACACTTTTGGGGAAGTTCTTGGACCAGAAATGGACAGTGGGAGGCTATCGGAGTGGTGATTATGTACTTCCCATCAGTGTGAGCTGTAACCAACATCTGCTTACACTAACTTGAGGTTTTATGACTCATCAGATACTCGACATGCACTGTTTTTCTCTGAAAAGTATCTACTGTGTTTTTTGGCAATCCCCACATTTTCAGGACATAGTCGTGACCGTATTTCTACCCTCTACAGAGAAATTAGAAAAAAATCCCATAGCTTTATTGTTTATGTAGAATTCACATATGTTTACTTTTAGAAATAATAAACGATGGCACGAGAATGCAAAACAAGCAGCAGAAACAGATACTGTTTAATGTCTTCCACATGTGCGGAGAATTGCTGTTTTTCCCTGAAAACTAGGCACATCTATAGGCTACGTAGGAGAGCTGAGAGAAGTAAATACATACAGACCCAGCGGAAATTCTGAAATAGTTCTCAAACCACCAATTACACCTATTTTATTTAGCCCAATGAAATGAGGTCAGCTGAAAACTGGGAAAACTCCGGAGACCGCAGCTACAGTCAGGTTACATAATCCATCCCTCAGGAGAGCGGAGAAAGGCTGGAAAAGGGAAGTAA
>VZTG01000864.1:470365-500094 GCA_013397845.1 Melanocharis versteri | reverse complement strand
GAGGTGCCCGCCCCCCCCGCCCCCCCCCCGCCGTGCCCCAGACCCGCGGCTGGCGGTGACCCCGGCCCGGCCCGAGCAGCGCCCCGAGCACCCGGCCCGGCCCGGCCCGAGCACCGCCCTGAGGGACCCGGCCCGGCCTGAGCAGCGCTCCGAGCACCNGGGACAGAGAAACATACAGGGACATGGACACACGGGGACAGAGACATACATGGACAGAGGCACATACATGGAAAGGGACACACAGGGACATGGACACACACGGGGACAGAGACACACAGGGACAGAGACACACACAGGGACAGAGACACATACAGGGACAGGGGCACATACAGGGATAGAGACACATACATGGACAGGGACATACACACACATGGACAGGGACACGCACAGGGACATGGAGACACACAGACACACACACAGGGACACACACATGGACAGGGACACATACACATGGACAGACACACGTGGACATGGACACACACACAGGGACATGGGCACACAGGGACTGAGACACACGTGGACAGACACACACACCCATAGGGACATGGACACACACAGGGACATAGACCCACACAGGGACACAAACACACACACAGAGCTGCACATGGACACACACCCAGGGACACAGNAGGGACACAGAACAGGGACAGGGACACACACACAGGGACACACAGGGACAGAGACACATAACAGGGACAGGGACACACACACAGGGACAGAGACACGTACGGAGACAGGGACACATACAGGGACAGAGAAACATACAGGGACATGGACACACGGGGACAGAGACATACATGGACAGAGGCACATACATGGAAAGGGACACACAGGGACATGGACACACACGGGGACAGAGACACACAGGGACAGAGACACACACAGGGACAGAGACACATACAGGGACAGGGGCACATACAGGGATAGAGACACATACATGGACAGGGACATACACACACATGGACAGGGACACGCACAGGGACATGGAGACACACAGACACACACACAGGGACACACACATGGACAGGGACACATACACATGGACAGACACACGTGGACATGGACACACACACAGGGACATGGGCACACAGGGACTGAGACACACGTGGACAGACACACACACCCATAGGGACATGGACACACACAGGGACATAGACCCACACAGGGACACAAACACACACACAGAGCTGCACATGGACACACACCCAGGGACACAGCCACAGACACAGCCACACATGGGCAGAGACACACAGTACATACACACATACATGGCCATAGACACACAGTACAGACACACACATAAATGGACATACACACATATACATACACGTGTACAGAGGCACGCACAGACATAGACACATATATACACACGCATGCACATACGTACACATACACACTCACAGACACACACACACACGTGGGAAATGTCACCTGCCAAAGAAGGCCACAATGTGACAGAATATTCACATAAAACTTAGGGCTGGTGACTGGAGGTTGCAGGTTGGGCTTAAGTGTGTTGATTTTGCATGCAGAGTCCGATGACTCGTCTCGCCTTTCTCCCTGCTAGGACAGAGTCCATTTTCTTCTGAGGAAAGGAGTCTGCAATGGTGATGCCTCTGTGTAAAAGTCAGGCACTGGGACTGATTTTTCAGAGGAGGTTAACAAGGACCAAGTACCCAGATCTTACTGCAATTCAGTAGTTCATGGGTATATCAACTCCTCTGGCTTCTCTGAAAATTGAAAATGGAGTAGATGAGATAGGTTTTCTGTCACACCAAACTGTCCAGCAGAACTTGGGCTAATTACAGAGAATTTATTACAGAATATCGCAAAAAAAAAAACCCACTTAATGTATTATCCCCCAAGGGGCCAAGTTACCACCTTAGCTTAACAGTATGGGCTCGAATTCGAATCCTAACTGTTGAAACAGCCTTGGTGAGGCAGAACTGATCTGGGCAGTGTTTTGGCAATATTCATTGCATTAGACTTGGAGAGAGAATTTTTGAAAATATTCAAATTTATTGTCTGGAAAAAACAGTGATATGAAATATGCCTTATTTTCTCATAAGAACTCAGTTCCCTTTCTCCGCAGTTCTTGTCACAACAATAAATTACAAGTTAGACAAGATGAAGTTTCTGAATAAAAGCCATCCTAGTGATGTAAGACATGCAGGACAAAGAGTTGAGAAGGCTAAAATGCATTGTTTATGTATATGTTTGTACAATGTTTATATATACATTTTTTGTATATACATTGTTTATGTATATTTTTTGTTATGCTAAAATACACTGTATAATAAAGGCAGAACTGAGCTCAAAACCAGTAGTTTTCCTAACAGATAAAACTGCAGCTACTCAAAATTTCCATAACAGAAAAAAATTGTGACAAAAGAATTCTTCCCCTTGTAACTCATGCTTCATACTCATATTTCCAAACTGCTACTTATTTCCTAGCATTCCATAATTAATTCCATTTGTATTTTCAATAACATGGTTCAGAGAAATACATTTTTCCCTACCAGCATTAGTTATTTCTGACAACTAGAACATCACAAAATTGCAAATGTAGGTTTTGATCGGGCTAGTTTTCCATTCCAAATATGCAGCTTCTTCTAATGAATGCATACTTAGAGAATGCTTCAAAGGAAATGATTCAAACTCACATGATCCAGAAGGCTTTACAAAATGACTATATGCTGCATACTATGTATTTGTCTACTTCAGAAATCAACTTATTTAGGCATGTGTTTTAATAAGATTCACAATCGTTGCAGATTAGAAGAAAAAAATTACCTGTCAGAGAATGACATTTACAAGCTTTGTAGAACTACTGCTAATGCCTGAACTCCCTTCTCTGGACTGTTTAGACAAGTACCAGTGAAGAAGCGAACAGCAATTCTTTCAACAGCCAAACCCTTCCTAACTTCTGCAACATAAGGAACCCATAATGTAAGAAAAATAAAAATGTAAGAAAGCTAGAAAAAGGGTGAGTCATGGGAAATGGGAAAATTACTGAACAGAAAACATACTCAGCTTGGCCAGCAGCTATCCAACCAATTATGCAACTCTAAGGTTACTAAAGTATTTACTCTTCACACGTGAGGAAATGCAGATTTACAGATGTAGGTTGTGCATGGCATCAGACCAAAAGGACACAGAGCAATGAACATACAACTGAACCGGAACCAGTTCTTAAGCAGCCACATGCACATAGCTAGACAAGTCCCCAATGACTAAGGTTTTCTTCTTTCCACATTTGTGAACTAATAAAAGCTGTAAGTACTAAATACAATCATGATATGTCACACTCCCTGGAGGACGTTGAGTCCCTAAAGGCAATAAATGCAGAGGCAAGCAGCAGATAAAATACAGCAATTTAGCTTGTTTTTTACAACTTCACACTTCCTGGATGGGCAATATAGGTGTGTTTTACAACCCCATTCAGAGAAAATAACTTGACTGGAAATTCGTTACCCTACACACCAGCAGGATTAATTTGAGGTTCATTATGCATTATGCAGAAGTGAGATTGTGCAAACACTCTTTAAGTTTTGGTGACAATGTGGCCGAGTGATGCTAGGAACTGGGAGTATAATAGCAGCACCCAGGTGAACTACAAGAAGCCCAGGCATGTTTGTCATACAGGTCCATAGCACATGTGCAGAAATTCATCTGCATATGATTTTTGTTTCTTCAGTAGAAGGAAATATCAAAAGCTCAGATTTCAGAAAATCTACTCAGCATGGAAATTGATTTGATTGAAGACCCAGCAGCAATCTATGAAATGATGTAGTATTTTTACCAGTGTTTTACACTTTAAAAGTACTGAATAAACTAATTGAGATACTTGCAAATGCTATGTACAGTGTATCATATTGCATTTATGTACCTGTAACAACTCATTAATAAAGAAATCCAGAGATGATCCAGATGATGAATGATATCTGGATGATTTCCCAAGAGGCTATTCTAATAATTAATTTAGTTACTGTATTAAAAACAAACAAACCTTCCTTCCACTCTCCAATATCTTACTTGCAAAGGGTGGAGGGGAAAAGAAATCTGTCCATGAGAGAAAGCAAGTAAGTATGGAGAAACATTATGCTATTTTTACCGTCAGAATACCAACATCCTTTAAATTTCTAGGGAGAAATTATGGTATTGTTATTGTCTAAACACTTCCAGCAGAAGAGAATTAACAGTATCACAGTTGGTAAAGTTTAGTTATAGCAATTTATTGGAAAAAATACACACCTCAGCCAGTCTAACAACCCTATGAAAGTAACACGCAGAGAGTCACTTTGGCAATGTGCTTCCTGGACATTAAAAGAGTCAATTTCAGGTTAAGGGCTTGATTTTTTGAAATGTCTTCTAAGGGAAACTTATTTTTAGTCTGTCAAAGTGTATGAGCTTACAGCTATATATACGAAGGGAGAAACTCAGTCATGAAAACACTGACGTAGCAACAGTGATTCAGAAATAACGTGTAATCTCTTCTTTATATGGCTCCTCTTTTGAGATACTTTGTCTTCAAAAAGGTTACAGCATGAAGAAAATAATGACCATGGCACATCTTAAGGTCTCTTTTCAATGTTCTGGGATTGACAACAGGTCATCTAACGCACTTTTGACAGTGTTGTCACCCTGTAGTGAAAAGAGACAGCAGTTTGTTCCATAAATACACATGACTGCAATGCATTTGCCATCTTTGTCCAGGGGTGCAAATCTGAGTGCAGACACCAGCTGTGTGACTTTGTCCTTCTCCTTTCTTGTTTCGCTTTTTGTCTTCAAGACAGTTTCCGTCTGTCCAGGAGCTTTTACAGTGCTTATGATGCAGCATTCTCTATAGCACACAGGAGTTTCTGATCAACAGACAGAAGTTGAAAAGGACTTTTATTCTCATTCAAAGTCCTTAATCTTCATCACTTGAAGGACAATGAGCTGCATAATCAAAACTAGGAAACCTGATGGGCAGTTCTCCCCATTTCTTAAAAATTTGGTTTGTTGTTTTCTTTTCTGCAAACACAACAACAAAATTTCTAATCTTTAGACAAGGCAGGTCAAGACCTCGGTAAACCATCATATTTCCCCATGCCTGCAAGTAGAAGGAAATTACATTTCAGATAAAATAAGACAAGATCATTAGACAGAAATAAATACAGACAACAAGAAGAGTATGAAAATAAGATGTTCCTCACTTGTCCACAGTCTTTACATATAATTTCCCCATTTGTCTGGTAATCAGCATGCTTTTCTTGCAGTGTTTTATTTTCTCTTGTATGATAAAGGCTTCTGAAAAAACACACAGCATCCATCAGAATCCATTGGTCATTCCATGCTACATACAGACATATACACAGTGACTATGATTGCTAAAATCAGATATGAAACCTAAAAAGTCATAAACTCTGACTGCTGACACATTGAGGAGTTTAAGACAATTCAAGGTCATACTTCATGATCCTAAGTAATGATGAAACACACGTGTACTCCATGTCCCTCTTCATTGCATTTCAGGAGCTGTATCCTCCCTCACACATCTTAAAGTGGGAGCAGCAGGCTCTTGTTTTAATGAGAGACAGATCTAGCTTTTTTCAGGTGCCATGGAACTGTCAAAGAAATAATACCTGAAAATTAAAGGTTTTCTTTTTATTCCCTGTAGTTCAACCTTAACCCTTAACAGAACCATTTGGTTCTGACTACCCAGACCTGCAGAATATGTGCACATTCTTGCATCATTTAGTTCAGGGAGTACTTGATCCCGAAGGTTACTCATACCCTGTGCAGAGTGGAATACACACCATACTACATAGTAAGTGACCTAGTTAATAGTACCACAGAAGCTGCATCTTTTTTTCTAAGTTTTAAAATCAATTCACCTTGAAATCAGGAATAAGAACAAACATTTCGTTCAAGCTCTGTAACTGTAAACTCCATAGAGCCTAGGACGCAACAATATTGGAATAATCTATTTTTTTCTCACAGGGCCTAGAGGGTTACAGGCCCTGTTACAGCCTTGATGAAAAGAAAATCTGTTTCTGCCTGAAAGAGATAAAGAAGTTCATAAACACTTACTGGAAATCTTTTTTCACACTGACATGATGCATGTCTTCAATAACTTGTATGTCTTCTCCAGAACATATCGGCTTGTAGCAATTTTTGCATAAGAATTTTATTAGTGAAGGATTTTTCTTGTATGTCTTGCGCTGATCTCTCTTTGCCTTCATTTGTTTTTCCACTATACTTTGCAACTGGAAACTCTGAATCTAGAAACAGATCAGTAAGAGCACTGTAACATTCTGCTGGAATGACAGTAATAGTTTTCTTTCTCAGTTATTTTACTGAGTTCACTGTCAACATGACTTCTAGTCAATCTTCCCTTGCTTGTGTGTTTCCCCCTTACCAACAGAAAACTAGGCTTCTCTAAAGGACAAGAAAACAGATTATAAAACAAATATTGGCAAAAGAATTCAAAGCCATATGTAGTAACTAGTATTATTTTAAGTTTTTCTTCTCTAAGTAGATTTCAAATTGAAAGTATTTCATACACTATAAATTGGATTTCTTTAAAGGGAAAGTGCAGAGTTGCAATGAATACCTTATTTAAATACTCTTCCCGTGGCATCTTCTGGACACGCTGAATGGCCTTGTACATCATTTTCTCACGAAAAATATTAACATCTTCACGTTCAACAGCCCCTGAGCCACTCGAAGCCACAAGAGCATAGGTGCTTTCATTAGATCGAGCTCTACCACGAGCCTACAATTTGCAAGGAATACAAAAATAAACACCACAATGCTCCCTATTACGTCACACATTTTTTCCTAGTTTTGTAATGGAAGACAGGCACTATTCCATATGCACTATCCGCAAAGAGCATTTTTTTCCGTTTAACTCAGATAGATAAAGAATCAGTGAATAACCCATACTATTTCTGCAGTATCATCCACGATACCTGCAAAAATTGCTCAGGAGATTTGTGATTAGCTTGTTTTGCAATGCCAAAACTATATTTTGTCGCCAAAATACAAGCATGCATGTAAATATTAAATATATAAATATTTGTGTTCACAAGTCAAATGAGAGCATCTATCAAACTGGTATTCTGATATGCAATAATCTCTCTTTAGCTGATGATGGTGTGGTGTCCATACACTGGTGGTACAAATGCCTCTTGTATCAACCGGTCTGATGACCATATTCTTGTATCTCTTTTATTAAAAGAGCTTTATGTTTGTGTAGAACTTTGAATGGATGCTACACCATTACAGAGAGAGGCAAATTTTATATTGCATACAGACTGAGGATGGCAGTTGGAAATGAACCTTGTTGCAAGAGCATTTTCTCTTTTAGCATTCAAGTGTCTCAAAATTATTTCCAAATGTCAGGTATATGATTCACCATTTGTCCATTCCAAAAAGAAAAGCACTATTAAAATAAGTTTTGTATGCAGAAAACCCATACCTGCACCATAGCAATTTCATTGGTGACAAGGCCATAGCGAATAACAATGTTACACTTTTCGATGTCCAGGCCTTCCTCAGCTACAGTAGTAGCAATTAGTAAATTTACATTTCCACGTCGAAACTTATCAATAACTTCCCTTTGTTCATTCTGTAAATTAAAATAATTAAATTAACTTTCAGTATTAGTTTCTGTTACCAGTTTCTTCTAATTAATGAGTTTCAGGAATTACAGTCCCCTCATTTCTGAGCTGAGTGCCAAACATCAAGTGGCTTTAACAACTGCATTTAAGCATCTTGCAAAGAAGGAGCTCCTATTGAATACAAGAGGTGTTCAGCCCCATATTTTGAAGGAGGAGGGAGCAGAAGCCAATCCTTTTATGGTAACTGAGCTTGGAACTTCATAGCCTATGTCACAGGTACTAGGAGATTTGATAATATAGTTGCTCTATTGTTTTCAAATTTTTAAGTACTTATTCATAAGGCTGGATTTCTATCACTTCAGTAATTTCTGATTAAAATATAGACTCCCAGCTCTAGTTCTAAAGTATTTAAAATTTCCCATAATAAATGGAGACCATTACTCTGGCGACCTGGGGAGCACCAAAACGAACAACAATGATACGTGTAAAAAAGAAAGTATCTAAATCACAGACTTCGAAATCAACTGGGTGTTTGTCACCAGCTTGAGCAGAGGAATAGAAACTTTCCATTTGCTATATTCAGTTTCAAAATGCAGAAGCTACTGTTTCATTTGTGCAACATGCCACAGAAATTAAATTCCAAGTTTGATAGAACACAAGCAACTTTTGGAGAGAATTTTTTGAGAGAACTTTTTTTTTTGAAACTGAATGCAGCAGAAGGAAATAGACTCTGCCCAGCAGCAAAACACACCATTTTTGTTTAAATGCTGGTATGGGGAGTAAAGAGCAGAACAGAGGAGACGCGAAGTACTTTGTTTTGAATATGTCTTAATTGCAAGTATAAATCAGATGTGGCGCATGAAATCTACATAATGGTACAAGACGGACACAATTGAGTGATCAATTGTGATATTTTCAGTATGAATTTTGGCAAGTTTTCTTTCAATGGTTATGCGTCAGTGTGAAGCATGCATGTAAATTGCTGTAATTTGATTTAAGCAATGATATTACAAAAAGACAGGCATAATCAACTTTGTAGTTTTATTTTTCAATTCAGAAGCTGAAGTATTTTTGCATTTTTGCTCTTTTCATTTTGTTTACTTTTGCTTCCCATGTCTCGCTACAACTTGTGTCCCTTTTGACTATATACTACTCTAGGCAATGGATGCTGGCTACTCCTATTGCCACAGAATCCAAAACAAAAAAAAGCTTGCTGCTTGTGGAAATAAAATTATTCCAACATTATTATTAACATATCCTGCAGCTTATGAAGGTAAATTGCTGGCAGGTATGAAACCAGAACTCTGGGCTCTGAACTTCAGTTCATTGGCCTAGTACTAAAACAACCTGTTTTCCAAAATCATGTACAAAAGGTAATGTTGACATGCATGGTTCTGTACCTGAGTCATGGGCTTCATTTCACTATTATGTCCACAGCCGATAAGATAATGGGCCCTAATTCCCACTTCTTCAAATTTTGGGTTGTCCTCAATCCACTGGAATAGAGCAAAGGCACTTAGACGAGTCTTTGTGAAAATGATTCCTCGAGGTTCCTCAGTCTTCGTGAACTCCTCCATTAAAGTATTTCTCAACTTTATTAGCTTCTCATTTTCATTTTCTGGCTTTCCTGTCAACTCTTTCAGCTGTTTCTTTTTTGCTTTAAAAAGAACAGATGTAAATTAAGAAAAAGTAAGCATGTAAAATAACAGTTCGAAACAAAAGAAACCCCAAAACCGACAAAGCAAAGAACAACTTTTTATGTAATTCTATCAGCATGGCTAATTCACATTCAGTTTGAAGAGCTGTGGCATACCAAATATTTTTGAAGTGAGTTTATAGTAATTAAAAACACACTAATCAATCAAAATAAATCACCATTATCATACACATTGCCTCTATTTCATGGTGACAATAAGTCAAAGGAAAAAACCTGCCTATACACAGAAGAGGTGGTACAGAGTTGAATGCACTGTGATAAAGAGCTAAATCACAGCTTCTAATATTTA
Source organism: Melanocharis versteri (assembly GCA_013397845.1). Classification (NCBI taxonomy): domain Eukaryota; kingdom Metazoa; phylum Chordata; class Aves; order Passeriformes; family Melanocharitidae; genus Melanocharis; species Melanocharis versteri. The sequence continues at coordinate 490,481 of VZTG01000864.1, read as the reverse complement.
CAAAACTATTTTAAAACCACGGGAAAAAGTCTTACAAGGAGAAACAGATTAATATGCACAGCCTTGGAGCTGGTAATATTTTTATAAATTTAGACATAAATTGTCCTTGGCACATGAATTAAAGTAGGAATCTTCACTAGAAACATGCAGCACAGTAGACATCAGCATGGGCACGTTGTTATCGATATTGCAGCTCCCAGACATTTCAAGGTACTCCGTGAAATGTCAAATGAATGACTTTCTTCAACTGGCTCAATCGACCATTAGGAGGGAGGATTCCTCATGCGTTTTAAACTTCTAAAAAACTTCTAATATTTAAAAACCGATGTCATTATCAGATGATTATGCAAACACAAGAACACTTAAAGGCAGGGGCTTTGTGTGTTAATACACTCTGATGCCATGACCCTGCGCAGACTATTGCAGTGTACCTAATCCAAGGCAATCATACTCAGTGTACCACAAACTGCTATTCCACCTAGACAGTGGCTTTATGACTAGTCTTATTCATATTTTAGAATGTAATCAAACATAGAAACACATACAAAAAGTGGACAGACATAACAAACTCCCACAATTTTCCACCTTAGTTAAACCTACACTAAGGGCTCCAGGGGGTTTATCCCCCAAGGATGAATTCTGCTCTTAAAGCTGAAAAATTTTAGATTTTCTTCTACTACTCCTAGCACCTTCAGTGGTAAAATCCTAACAAAATGTAATTTATTTTTCACTGACAGGTTCTTTGAAATTCATTTACCTGCAGAAATAAAAGCAATCAGAAATGATACTAATGAAACTAAGTTTCATTTTTAGTTAGTTTAAATTTTTGGTTCTCAGCAACAGCTCACTACTGAAATTCTAAATGGGGGGGAATAGACAGGTATGAAGAGTCATTAAAACCATGCTGACATTATCTAACCTATATTTTTAATTTTTTTTTTCATTTCCTGAATTTCTCAATGAGAGTCTAAATTTGTAGCTCATTGGATACATGACGCTGGGTCACATTCTGCAGTATAATCTATATTTGTTTGCACCACCCAAGAGCCATGGGTGATGGGAGCAAACTTGTCTTGCTGTTTCTCATTGCAAAGGCAGTAAAGGAAAAAACCCGAGCAAAAAAGATTCATGAATGAATCCTAGTTCCAAGGTGAATGATCTGAAAAAAAGGCAACTAACTTTGGTCCTTGCAGTTTGATCTTTTGTTTAATTCCCTAACTAAATGTTACCTGAAACCAACTCAAGGTCAGCACTCTCCTTTCTTGGTATATAGACAAACAAACTTTGGCAGAAAGGGTTGGTTAAGAACTCATCATTTCATTACTTTTGTATTCCATTTACTCAACCTTTTGCCCCGCAAGAGTGTCTGCTGGAATACATGTTTTATGTATCTGATGAGAGTGTCCTCAGGGACACTTCACTGAATAAAAGCAGAGAACAGCTTTTACTTACTGGCAGCAACAAAAAAGTGCCTTTAGGCGGGAGCTGAAGGACCTTTATTACATGTTATGACATGATCCCACTATGATGTTGTTTAATGCATTCAAAACTGTATGAACTGGGACATCAAAGTAATGTGATAATAAACAACACAGCAATCTCTAGCATGTAAGAACTAATGGGACCATGCAAACCATGTTAGTGCATAATTATGGATTTCAAATATTAAATATCACAATGTATTTCAAACTCACCATGAAATAAACCTATTAGAAATTCATCTGTTTCATCCTGTTTTGATACTGCTGTTTCATCTTCATCATCATCATCATCACTCCTTACTGTCTTCTTACTTTTCTCCTCTTTATAAAAGTTATTTAGGTGGTTGTAGGCATCCACCATTCGGATGGTGTCATTTATCTGGAGAGCATCATTGTATTTCTTCAAGTGTTCTGCACAGACGCGCTCCCTGCGTTTTTCTTCCTTTGCAGCTAGAAGTGAACAAAAATACAAAAAAAAGTCTTTTTATAGAATGACCCAAAAAAATCGAAAGCTGGGGTATATTTGCTATGCAGTTACCTCTTCTCTCTTCTCTGATCACCCACTGTTCATATGTCTGAGTTCCAAACTCAGATTTTGGATGCAACTGGCAATAATTTTGTATTTCTGTCATGATCTCAGTAATTCTCTCTTTAAATGGATCCTAGAAATAAATTGAGTAGGCAAAGTAAGTAAGCATCTTCTGGCAACAAAAACATTGACTAGTACCACACTGAGTAATTTTTTAAAAGTTAAACCTTAAATTAAAAAAAAAAAGTAAGGCTGTTAAGTGTGTTTAGTGTTACGGAAATATACAGTTCAGAATATTACAAAAATTATACTGTGAAATAACACTTTTTTTTAAATGGAATATAATATCATCACATCAATACAAGTATTTCAGCTTTAGAAGGTCTTCTGACCAGATACCTCAAAATATAATTGACGTAAGTAAAAATTTAGCTCTATTTGACTTCAGTGATACTTCTTCAAACAGAGGAAAGCAACTAGCACTCTGGATCATCAAAAGTCTATAGAAAAAGAGCATTAGACAAAAGTTTTTGATACCATACAACACATTTTTAAAGGGCAATACAACTTTAATACTGAGAAAACATACCCTTTTTTTGTCATCTGCAATCACAGTCTTCTTAGACGGTTCCTTCACCTGATTCTTTAGCTGGGAGGCATGCTCTTCAACAGTCATAATTCTAGATGCATCAAGATTGGCACAGATCTGGGAGAAAACAAAATGTTATTTCTTTAATATTGAATGAGTTATTTCACATGAAAACTGAATGAATGCAACAGAGCTTCTTATTTAGATATTGAGGTTTATACAACTTGACTTTCTTCCAACAAAAATTGGATAAAGGCAGTATCAGCACAAGAAAGTCCAAGTCTTTGAAAAACATTTGAGATAAACTGCACAAGTTACTTTTTAGGCCAGAAGTTATCCTTGCATACAGAAAAAAAATCGTAGATCAGGCTGCAGACCAAGTATTTTGAAAAGGAAAATACAGCATCAGTACTTTGGAAGAGTAGATTTTGGAGCACAAAATAAATAAAAATAATGGTGAAATAGGAATAAAGAAAATAAATATTAGGGATTAATTATAAAAGTAAGAGCTGTTATGAGAGTAGAAAATAATTTGAGATAATCTTTCCTGGAACAGGAAGACATAGAGAGAATTTCTGTGCTAAGTGCACAACTGAACTGGACTTTTCTGCTATTGACCTCTTCCAAGGAGAAAATCTGTACATGTCATTAAGTAATAAGGGAAACCATAACATTATTCTGAGCAGAGAAAACAGCAAAGGAAGTTTGCCAGGTGATCTTTTTAATGTCTTCAGTCATAGTTGTCTATTTCAGCTTGCATATTCAGACTACATTTCCTCAGATACAAACCCCATAATCCTATCATTAGGAATTCAGAGCTGATGAAAAGGAATTTTCTGCTTTTTCCATTGTCAGCAAGTTTTTGTATCAAAATTCCTTGCAATTCTGTCTACTTCAACACAGCATAAAACCTTCTTGCAGGCCTCACTTATTCAATATCACATTCTGTTCTTGGGCAATTTACTATCAGGAGTTTTTACTACAGTACTGGGCTAAATTCTACTTTTCTATTATTAATGCAAAACCATTTAATTTCAAGTAACACACAGTTTCTTTAAGTATAGAACTTAGACTATCTCCAGTCAGGTGTTCATGCAACCTCAATGAGCAACTCTAACTGAAAAAACAAAACACGTTTGTATGCTACCCGTATCTCACAAGTGGTTCCTGCTTTAAGTATTCAACATTGTTTCTCATTTTCGTGGACTCACAAAAATGCTCAGCTTAGTCACTCTAGAAATACAGATATAAAATAGGTTGAGTCTCTAGTATTTAGGGATACACAGTAAATTACAAGCCATCAATGGAGCAATAAGACTTTTAGTAACCATAAAACCGTATTACATGGTGGATTTCTTGCCTCTGATCTTAACTTGGGAATTTTTTTCAAGTGAGGCAATCATTTAACTTCCCTCTTCAGTAACCCTACTTTTCCTGTAAAGTACCCTTTATTTGTACATGGATTTCCATTCTTTTTGGAGGGTCAATTTAATGGCTATGAGCTGAACTTCCATGTACACCAGAAAAAAAAATCAGATTGTCTGTTTGGAGCCTAACACTGACTTTAAAAGTTTTACTTGAACAAGACAATATCCCTTTGATGGTTTGTAAGTGTTAGGGCTATTTACTTTCAGAATATGCTCTTCAGCTTTTGAGTAGGATGTTGCACCTCCTACACCCGGTGAGGCTGTAAGTCCCAGAATCTGAGGCTGTGGGATCAGTGGTTTGTTTTCTTTTGCCAGCTTCCTGTTCTTAATCTTTTCTTTCAAGTAACGTCGCATTATATTGTTGTAGACACCTTCCTTTTGAGTGTGATGACACTCATCGATAATGATGAGGGAAAAATCTGGAAAAAAAAAAGACTCCTAAAGTGAATAATTTTATTTCAAATGCAGAATTCGTGTGACTAAATCTTATAACAGGTAAGGACGGTGTTGAAAAGAACCCATCAGTCTGTTTGAGAACTAATGTACTAGGAAATTGAAGTGCTGGAGGAAAGCATGGATGGAAGCTGAATATATTTAATGGACCTTGGAACCTTTGCCACAGTCCTGATGTGCCAAGTAGTTTTACATTTCATGTAATGGAAAAAAAGACTTTCTGTTTTTGCAAAAACAATCTGATGATATAAAGAATTTCAGATAAATATTTTTCATATTTTACCAGTGGTAAGAATATATCATAGTTGAACTCCGTATTATCTTTTATAGCCCTAACTGTGTCTGACAAACTATATATTGTTTGCTTTTGAGAAGATACATAACATGTTAGAAGCCTTTCAGACATTCTTGAAAGGCTTGTTGTGGTCAAAACATGCTTCCATTCGGTAGCAACACAGAGATTTCCTCCCTATTAGTGTCCAATTAAAAGATTTATATTACTTTATGGATGTGTTATTGGAAAGAACAAACATTAGTGGGAGCACTATCACTCATCTCTCTTCTGTAGCAGAGGAAGCTGATGAAGATTCAGACGGGTATTTTGTGCTTTTTGGTCACAGTATATTTACAAGCAAGCAATATACTCTACAACAAGGAAAAATAAAATTATATTTTCTTTCAAATTTCTCAAAAAATATAGAAAACATATCTTTAATCTATCTGCACATGCAGCTGGTAACATATATTTCAAGGTTCTGAGCTGAAAGATTCATGAACATTTTTCTGTTTCTCTAACAGCAAAACTGGTTTATGGAGCTCCCACTCCTTCTGTAGCTGACCAGTAACTCTCTAATTTGACATTGTTTCCAACAATTTGAAGACACTGTGAGGACATGACTGTAAAGAAGATCACTGAAATTATCAGGGTTAAACTCTTACATGTGTTTTTTTATGTGCACAATTTCCATGGTCTTGTTTACACATTGATGTGTAAACATATTGATGTGCTCAAATTGTTGCACCACTACAAGTCAGTTTTCAACAACTGGCAGCAGAAGTTGGAAATTAACAGCGAGCTAAATTAGTCTAAGCTGGTATGGAAGAACCTGAAGAAAGACGGAGACTAAACAAGGGAAGTTATATGTAAAAGGCTACACCAAACTCTTTTGCTAGGACAGCAAGCCAGTGCTCCATGTTGCTGGGGAAAACTGATTGCCTTTACAGTAGTTCAGGAAGCCAGTTTGGACAGAATTGGTGTAGTTTCAAATCTAAATTCTTATTTATTTCCAAGATTTGTACATATTGCAAGATTTCAGAAGCAGTGCTGGCAGTTTCTCAGTTATTCTGCCAACATGAACTTACTCCCTTTGATTTTGACCATCATCTCCATAATGCATATTCCTATAACTATCTGTGTAGAAACTAACTGACCAGAAGGGATGTGTTTCTTCTACTAAGGAAGTGACACACAGCTTTTAAAAAGTCTATACAGTGATTTAAGCCCTTGGTAAAGAGAGTAAACATTTGGTAAAATGCAATTAAGAGAGTCCCCTCCATTTCACTGAGGCTGGAATTCCATGTTACATGTAATGCAGACCTCTGTGGAAACAGATGAAAAAAGTATGCACAGAAATCTGGAAAAAAACTTGTAACTAATTAGGATGATTTATATAGGCTGCGAGTTAACCAAGTCACAGCCATAGAGATGGAGCTGGCTGTGTTCATGCTTGCTTGGCTTTGGTCCAGCTGAACTTACTAGCACAGGTGTAATAGCATGGGAAAAAAAAGAGGTGCAGGGCCCCCTGAGTTCTGGAAAAAATGTAGCTCCTTATGAAGGAAACTTCGCAAAGTGTGAAACCCATTCAACCCACTTCATTACACAATCTGGCTGGGACTCAGCCCAATTCTAAACAGGCCAGCAGTTCCAGTAGAAATGTTCAGATGCCTCCATACAGCATTCCAAAACGATTCAGATGTAGGAAAGTTTATTAACTTAGATGCAGTGGAGAGGAAATAAGTATAAGAAAATTGCTGGTACTCTGCCTAGGTTAATAACAAGGCATTCTGAAGGAGGGGATGCAATCCTGAGGTACCCAAGTGGCTCTGCAGGAGTTAGTTCGGATCAAGCAGTAGCCCAGTCAGCACTAGGCACTGACAGACACAGACCGACCCCCCAGGTTTCTCTGCTGTCTCTGTGACATCCAGACCAGTACTTCTTCTATCTCAGGGCCATTATTTTGAATATCACAGCTCTCCCCTACATTCTACCCCATCTAAAAAGGAGTTGATTACAGGCAAATAGAAGGAGAAGTTAACATCTCACAGAGGAAGGTCACTGCAGCCCAGGCCCTGGAGCTGACGCCATGGGCTGTTCTGTTTGTACATCACTGGCAGTTAATACCATTTCCTTTCTCATGTCCCAGAGATACCTGCCACTAGCATTCTGGGAAAACAATCTTGCCTTGTTAACCTTTTGTTTTCTTCAACCTCCTCCATCTGTTGTAGAAAACCATTACATCTGCTGAGCTCAGAGAGACACAGTCATAAGCCATCATACCACTGTATAGTAGCAAAACTACAAGAGTTTAAAGAATATAAATTTTACAACAGATTGGCTTTTATCTTGTGTTCCACTGTATTTCTTAAACTACCAAGTGCATTTGAGTTTTGATAGTTTTTTTCTCATCCTGTACATGGCTTCTATGTGATATGACTCAATGCTCTACCCAGCTTGGAGAGCGGAACCAGTACAACTGCATTTGCACGAAGTTGTGCTTAAGCTAGATAAAATAGGAAGCATAACAAATATTTAGTACAAATAAACTATAGAGTCTAATTTTGGCTTGCATGCTTATTAATTAAGATCTGATTTTGACTACAGCTTGCATTTATAAAACAAGTAAATTGAAGAAAACCCTACAGAATGTGGCACATTTTTACTCTGCAATTTTCCAGAACAGAGAGATATTTTTATTCCCTCTGCAAAAATTTTGGAATAAAAAACTTGCCTGATAAGAGGACACCTTCTTCATCTTCCTTGGATGCATTTAACAGTGAATTCTCAAGGATCTGTGCTGTACTGATGATGACATCATTTCTTCTGACAACTTCAGGAAATGAGATTTTCAGCTGAGTATCACCACTTAAACCACTAACCCGATACCAACGCTTCAGGAATGGACTAAACTCTGTTTGTAAATGCTGTTCTACCAATGGCACCTGAACAAAAGTTTCCAAAGAATTTAAAACGTATTAAACACAGGATTAAAAATACATGCCTGTTTGCTACAAATGTTGTTAGGCGAACAAAAGAAAATTAAGCAGCAAAAATTCCCAAACCAATTTCTCCCCTCCAACTACTCCTGTGAAACCTTTTTGTCTCAAGAACTCTGGCTTAACTGTGCCTTCGAAAGAATGAACAAACCATGTATGCTCTGGCTATTTAACTGAGCTTATAACATGCTTTCACATTTATTCTTATAAGAGGATATGGATATTGTTTACAATTTCAATAAAATTCTTAAATGTATTTCTATATTTTAATATTACAATAGAAGATTCATTTATATGTGCTAAATTTAACTGCAAAAATTACAGCAATTATCAGAAAATCTGACAAAACATTCCTTAACAAGTGTGAGACTCATTAGGTGGCCTTCATTAACAAATTGAAACACAGAATGTGAAAATTTTTTTTTTTTTTTAAATTCACTAGAAAATGAAATTGTTCTTTTTTCAATAATGTGGTTATTACAGCATGTCTAAATTTGCACTTGCACTGGGGTACACTAACACAATTTGTACTTGCACCAGGCTGATGGTGCAATAGAGATGACAGTCCAGATCTGTATGTCTTTAAACACAGCACACCTGGAGAAGCTGAGAATTGTGTTTATATTCATTTTACAGTGCCTGTATTAACAATGCATGATGTTTGAAAAATATTATTCTTAAAAAATTGGACCACCTTACCTTATTAACAAGTACTATAACTTTTCCAGGCTCTGATGCTCTTTTCTTCTTATCCAAGTGATCTTTGGTAATGTAAACAGCCACTCTGGTTTTACCACTGCCCGTAGGGAGGCATATTATAATATTCTCCCCATTCAGTGCTGGCTTTGCAACTTCCATCTGGTAATCTCTCAGGGTCAGGTCTGGCTCAGGTGAGGCTCTCCTCTCCATTTCATCTTCATCTAAGGGTACAACGAAATATAAGTATCAAACAGGAGGCACAGAACATGTATCAGAGGAGTGAAAAAATGTCAAAGGGAAAAATATTCCTCTACTATCAGAAGCACCTTCTAAATAAATTAAAACAGCATACTAGCATAGACAATGTTGCTCTGAGGATCTGTGCAACTCTGGATCAGAACTGCTTTCATCCAGTCACCACTCAGGGCAGGCGGAATAAGCCACAGTACAGCTTTACCCATCGATGTTGAAATGACTCCATTAGGTACAAATTCAAATTATACAGTTCAGTAGCACTGAGACCAACAAAGGTTGTGTTGGAGTTGCAGTATTTATAACCTAGCCAAGATTCTGTGACATTCTTCTTCATCAATACTGGAATTTATTTGGTTACAAGAGAGCTACCATTTTAAATACTTCCCAGAGAATGAAAAATGGAGCCATAGAAAGAAAAAAAAGATATGGAACACTTAAAAATGGCCAAGGGAGTTATAAAGACCAAATAGATAAGGAAATTCAATTGCCCATACAAGATGGAGCTAACTGCAGAATGTATCACACCTATTCGTGGTAGATTATGTTGCTTCTTAGCCTGACTCATACATAATGCAATTGGGTGCTCATTAAAAAGCCATATACATTTGCCACCTAAGGCCAAAGCCTTCCATCTCTTATTGAAAATGCAATAGCAGAGTTTAGATCTATGGCTTACAGAAGAAACAGACAATGTTCTAAATATAAAAGTGGAAAAAAAAAGCTGGCAAACTATTTTGAGCAGTAAGAAAAGCATATCAAGTCTCTTGAGTTTACATGTATTTAGGGAGTCAGAATTTATATATATCTTAATATCAGAAGGATTTATTTCCATTGAGTTTTCATGGGGTTTTTTCCTACAAATAAGTGTAGATCACTCTACAAGTATTAACTGCCCTCAGTGAAGAAAATGCGCAAATTCATTCTAGTAGACTAAAAATGAGGGGAGAAAAACTCTACTTTTGTTTCCTGATGATATCATTCAATGAAGAATCATGAGGATTTTATTATCACTGATACATTACACACAAAGTAAGTGTATTTTTCTAGTATTCCTGATTCCATTAAAAAAAATTAAACTAACAAAAAGTAATGAAGCTTGATAAAACACTGCTCATGGAAACATCTGAATGCCATTCTTAAGTGTTTTTTGCTTGTTTTGCCTTTTAGTGTGGGTGCAGTGCTACCTGGACACAGGGACATTTGCACCAGAGAGTACTTGCTGTTACTTATCTGACTTCTACTACTCTCTTTTGAGGAAGAAAGTTGTTTGCTTTCTGGTTGGCTAAATTCAATAGCTCAATCATATTGAAACTAGCACTTTATCACCCATCTGTTTGGTTAAATTTCAGTTCCTTAACATCCTCAATTAACAGTCCAGGCCTGAAAAATATTTAACTTAGCTCTCTCCTAGCTTCTTCAGCCCTTGTTTAGATAAAGGCTAACACAGGAATCTTTTCACAGATTAAAGAATTAAATAATTAAAGATTTTTCATCATGCACAGTATAACATTAGGGAAGTCATCTGTCTTCATACAAGGCTCGTGTGAATTGCTGCTCTGGGCTAAAAGAAACATGATAATTATTCTATTGTCCTAACTATACAATTCTATAAAATGTGAAATGAACCTTGCACATAAAAATGCAGCTGAATACACACGATTCTTTGTATTAAAATCCGAATCTTGTCAGTGTTTAATGACACCATCCAAACACCCCTGTTAATACAACAGCCTTACCGCAAAATTTCAAATTATAAAATTCATAAATAGTGCATCTGCATCTTAGCATTTTTTTCTCATTATTGCTCTCACTGAGTCTACTAGATATGATTAAAAAGCATGGATGTTTTTAAAAACTTTTTAACTAGTTGTTTTTAAAAGCCACATGTAAAAAGAACATATAGCAAGTAAACACTGGGAAAAAATCTGTTCTCCATTCTTCACTGAACTGTAGTGATTTTTTTATCTGGATTACTGGACACAGCAAATGCCCAATTTGTTTACTGAGAGATACTTCAGGAATCTTAAAGGATGAGGCCATACATACATAGGTGCTGCCAAACACCAGAAGCCTGGCTCAGCCTGACCAGCTGATCCAGTGTGCCTGCCTGTCCACAGAACAGAGAAGTTCCCATGCCCAGACATTTCATGTGACAGAGTGAGTCAAAAAATACAATGTGACTGATGAGTGTCCTCAGTTGATAAAGAAGTCCAAAGTAAATTCTTTTGAGTTAGCAACACACAGACAAAAATCTTCACTGTAGTGTAGCAATTTAGATCTGAGCTATCCTGAATTTTCTGTGTACTTACAAAATATGCGGATTTTAATATTTAAAAAGCTTGAAACTGTTTTAGAAGTATTTATAGTAAACACTTTGCAGGCATATGATATATAATATTTACAGTGACCTTACTGATCAGGTTTATTAGGCCCAGCTGGCTTGAAAGGTGCTCATATTTTTTCTAGCCCTTGTACAAGACACAGTCCCAGCACAAATTTTATAAAGGCTAGATTCCAAAAAGTAGTTCTTCAATTCTGTATAGGTAAACAAGCTGATCACCATGGTAGAAGGTCCCGATTTATTTTGCCTGAGGTTTGGGAAAAAAAAGGCCAAAAAAAATTGGGATGTCTTTTACAACAGCAGTGTTTAGTTTGGCTCAGACTATATACATAGCAAGATAATACCTGTCTGCTAAGTATTATGTAAACACAGTCCAACATCTAGTTTAAAACTGTATTTAGAACATGTACATGTGTTTAAATGTGAGATTCACAAAGGCCTTCAGATAGCAACCTCGTTTGCTTAGGTTGTTTTTACAAATAAGACTACTAAAGTACTTAGGTCCAAAGTGGACCTTCATTATTGTTCTGCAGGTACCCAGGAGATGCTTCTGCTCACCTTCTGCTGCCTCTAAAACATTCCTATTCCCTCTCACCCTGTGTAGGGGCCAGGCACAATCTAGCTCCTCTCTGAGAGCAAAAGAAACACATCTGTGTGGCAGCATTATGAATATCTGTCCAGGTGACTGCACTGGATGGCTTCTAGTCCCTCTAGCCTATGTGATTTTATCATTCTGCCTCACTGACCAGTTCATACAATGACGATGTCTAGAGACCTGTTCAGATTATCTCAGTAAATCAACTGTTTTGGGGCTAGGACTTAGGTCCAGACCATTAGAGATGGCATCTGTTTTCCATCAAAATAAGAGTAAGTCTGGCATCTAAATACAGTGAAGTGGAGTTCACAGTGAAAGCAAGCCCTCCACTGAGTTTTGTTCTAGCCCACTCACAGAGTACTTCCCCTAGAGTTTACTTTGCAATTACTAAATATTAACAGAAGGAAGAAGTACCTGAATCACTGGTTGTGCAGCTCTGTCCCAGGTTTTCATTCAAGTTACTGACACTTCCATTTCCTATGGAGACATCTGACTCTAAATGAAAAACACAAAGAAATGTAGTATAATATATTTGCTGTACAAATATTAATAGCAAATGCATATTGTTTGCTCTCTCCCTAAGTTGCTAAAGTAGGTTAGATGAATGTCAGGCAGGGATGGCTGAGATCTAATTTTCTCTATTTTTGGTAAAGATAAAAATATGAAAAACATAATTCATTTTCTTATGGAAGAAAATATGGAGTGGAAGATTAATATCCAAAGCATGGCAGAGGTAAGGTACTGTGGGTCATGATTTATTGCTTGAAAGCAGGGGTTCCAGACACGATCACCTGCATAATCCCCTTTAGTCCTGTTTTACTGTATCTTTTCAGAAAGGTGAAAAGCCGAAAAAACATTGCGGGCCCCTGCAAGCCATGAGAGCTACATCTGTAGTAGAATAAAAACAAAACCAAAACCAGAAATGTGTTTTTTTTTTTTTTTTTAAAAGTTTTGTCATGTAACATGAAACGCGCAAGCCAGAGTTGCCGAGCGAATACAAGCAGCGGTGAGTTACCGCATCCGCGGAGCGAAAGCGGCGGCCCCGGGCGCGGGCGCTCGGCGGCTCCGCGGCGGAGATTCCCGGGCTCCGCTCGCCCTCTGCTGGGCCACCCACGCCTCACACGCGCTTCCCTTCTCGGGCCGCCAGCACCATTCGTAAAGCTGGCGAAATTTTCCAAAACTCAGCCCTTTTAGCGTCTAAGGAGATGCCCAGCTCTTCCCGGAAAACCTGCTGCGAACAGCATCACCCTGCGCTGTCAGCTTACCGACAGCTCTCTGCAACCGAGCCCACAGCGCGCAGATGGAACCAGCCAGAATAACAGTGTGGACCAATGTTTTGCTTAATTAGCTAGTGAACTTGTGTTTCCATCAAGTTCTTTCCAGTGAGTATGCTACTATGGTCCATATCCATATTTTTCGCAACTTATTGTCCCCAAAAAATTATTCATAAAGCAAAACAGATTTTGTGAATGAGAATTTAGCTCTGAATGGAAGTTACAGTGTCTTAGAAAGGAACGCCTGAAATATACACTATAAAGTCTTGGGGAGTGAGGTGGAAATGAAACCTAGTCTGCATTCAGTAAAATTATGAAGCTATCTTAGCTACCACTCGGAGTCAGGTATTCGTAGTTTTTCTAACAAATGAATGCAATCAACAGAAAGGCACAAAAAAGAAGAAAACCTCACCAGTTACAAGCCGTGTTCAAAGACCTGTGACAAACTATTAAATAGCATTAGCGGGAGCTCCCAGCTATGAAGATGACACTGCTATCTCTTGTTTTCACTTTCTAGGAATCCACATAAAATAGGAAAGAGGATAGAATTAAAATTCTGTGTATCTATTCAATATGGTCTCCCATCTAAAACGGCCTTCTGAAAGACATGAGAACGTGAATCCACAAAGTATTTTGTACACAGTTATCTGAATTACAATGTGCAGCATGCATTATACAACAATCTCTCAACAGAAAACATCAGCGGTGAAGTGAAATGCAAAATACTCATCTTCCAAATGAAAGGTGAATAGAATAATGTTCTCCTTTTTCAACTGTGGCAACTTACTTGAATTATTTTAAAACAAAATAAATTTTAAAAAACCCAAACCAGTAATCATTTCCAAAATAAAGAAGATAAAAGAGTTAATATTCTAACAGCTGTTTTTACCACTTTTTCTAGTGTTCCCCTTAGAGTCCTGCTTGCACATTGTAAGGCAGAGTATTTCACAGGAAGACTTTCAGTCACTTTGCACTGAGTACTAAATAAGTATAGAGACAATGGAATGGAATGCAATGCAAAGCAAGCCTTGAAAAAGAGAGCTACTATTATTTAAATTGTTGTTTATACAGGTAACTGCAGCAACTTAATCCAAGTGTTGACCTTGCAAACTTATTTGCTTTTGTGTTATTTTGTATGTGTGGAGTTTCGTACCTGTGTTTTTGCATGCTCAATTTTTCTCTAGTTATCTCTTAGGCTAAATGACCTATTTCTACTTTGTTTTTATGATCTTACTGCTCTCATACCTTCTGACTGTCTCTGTTTCATCTACTTAAACAAAAGAGTCAGAGGAGGCTTCAGATACCACGCAAATGGCAGTAATTTCAAGTGACTTGAAAAGCTTCTTTCTTCTTGAAATATGTCCTTCTCAAGACATAAAGGAATGGTGGGAGTGTGCTGCAAAACTGAAAACACTTGACAGCATCAAATTACAAACTAGGTGGTTTCCCAGCTCACTTGGAAGTAGAATCTGGGTTTCATTTGTATTTTAATCTGCCTGGCCTAAAAATACAGTCTCCTGAAATCACGAGAAAGGATGGAAACAGGAAATGGAGAAAGGCCTGAGTGCTGTTAAGTCTGAGTGTACAAATGCATTGATATCAAAGCTTACTGCACTTGAGGATGGCTGAATGTGAGCCAGTTCCTCTGCAGAAATCTCCAAGCAGCACTGTCTCCTGGCAGCCCTTGTTATCCTGCATCTACATTGCTGCTTTGGTCCATCTCAGAACTGCATGTTTACAGGGAATCTGTCAATTCCACTTTCACTACTTTGGTTCTATAACAGAGCTGGTTTACATCAGAAGAAATGAACTGTCAGCTGAAACCAAATGAGATTTGTTCTAGCTACTTGCAGGCTCACAGTCCACAAGAGACTGAAGTCAATCTGAACCAAACTGATGGAATCCATGTACTCTGTACCCCCTTAGCCATTTCACTGCACAGATCTGCTCAACTGCCCAAACTGCTAATACCCACTCTCTATTAATTTCAGTTCCGTGCTGAGACCATAGTTTTCTAGCTACAAGTAGCTTGTGGCACACTAGTTAGTAACTGATAGATCTAATTATCTGTAATCCTCAACCCAACAAGAGGCAAGTAGAAGATCAGGCTAACAGCAATGAAAACCTACCCTTAGTAGGCCCAATAAGAGCCTTAGCTTTGTCCAGAAAGGATAACCCAGTCTGATCTATTTTGAATCATCATTAAATATCTGGCACCTCTTCTTTATACTGCCAAATTATGTTCTAACCCAGGAAAACCAAGTTGATATTTTTGCTGTAGTTAATAATTCACTACTTGCTACAAAGCATCATGATATCCTGTTAATGCCATGCTAAATGAGATATAGGCTACTACTGTTGCATATGGAAAGGGTGCAGTTTTTCAGAGCCATTTTTTAAAAAAATTATTCATGTTTGGTAAAAAGAGAGCAGCCTTATCTGTCTTACTCCTTTGGCTGAGTAAACCCAGTAGTATAATTTCAGGCAGGATTTAGCTTAGCTGTAACTATTGTTTGAGCTCCATCTGAACTTGGAACACACATGGTTCCTGAATCATGTTTGAATCACTGGTTCACAGCTAAGTTTGGGCATTGGTGCTGGTAATTGCTGTTGCTTATAATCAACTCCCAAGAGTGGATCTATATGAACAACAGGCAACAACCATTTCTAAACATTTGTACTAAAAATGTACTTCTGAGTATGTATGGGACATGAGAAAGGTTGACTGATATTCTGTAAGTAAAAAGCAGTAAAATAAATGGAAAAATTACTTGTTGGACAGCACGAAAGGACTTTTCAAAACAGAAAATGCTTTTCAATATAGAATTTCCAGCCTTCTAGCAAGAAGTACTTAATACAGCTGCAGTTTTAGTGGTACAAAAACATTCCTATTGTCTTAAACTTTGTCAACACTGTACGGAGTTGTCAGCGTTAACCTAATGTTGTCATTGGATAGTATAAGCCTACTATGGGTCTGAAATAAAATATTAATCTAATAACATTAATATTTTTATAAAAAATATTAAATATATTTGAAAACTACTCATTTATTCACACAGGTACCAGATAAAAATACCAGTTAGTGGACAAACCTGACACCACAGAATTCTTTTCTACGGATGTTTCCAATACACTGTTCTCACTGCTGTAACTATCATCCACATTTCCTTCCTGTTTCAAATTCTCCTCTATGACGTATCCTGGTTGGCTTGTAACTTCCGTTTCTTCGTTTGTACTCTTCTCCATCCCATTTTGTTTATTCTCTGTTCCTAGAAAATATAGAGAAATTCTAAGGCAATTCTATAAAACATTTCATTTCTTTTAGTGTAGAGCACAGAAAACACAGAACTAACCTCTATTCATCATGTACGTAACAGTATAACATATGGTCTTGGTCTTGACTCAAATGTTATAGTTTGGAATTTTGACCTTTATATAAATATTTATTAAGAATTTACTAATTCACAATTAGAAACTAAACTTGAAGAGGTTAATAGAGTTTTTTTATTAAGTTCTCAATTTCCGTGCGTAGGTGTTTGCTGATAACAACATATTTTACTGTAACAAATCACAGGGGGCCAAGCTGCAGTGATAAAATGTAGCACCAGTACCCAATGAAGCTGTTCTGAGTGTTTCCTCTCTATGACCTTGTATCAGGGCATGCTCCTGCAACCACACACTTTACGTATCTGTACACATACAGGACTGTGTACATGGGAAATTGCTTATCCTCTGGTAAGAGCAACACCATTCATGCTTTATGCATTAGTCTGTACAGTTTGTTGTGGGGCCTGCATTGCCCAAGATTACAGAGAAACTGTGGAATAAATGCATTCAGTCAGTAGCCCATCAAACAACTGAATGAAACTTCAGTTTTACCCTGTATGGGCTGCACTATACTGTAAATTCAGAAATGCAATATCTGAAAAGAATTGAAAATAAAAAATATGAAAAGAATATTAATAATTTGCATATTTGTGAAATATTTATTACTTTGTTTACCTTACTGATAGCAAAGTAGTGAAGACAAGAAGCCTCACACAGCTGCAACACAGAATGAAAATTAGGATCACAATAGCTGCTGAGCTATTCCCAGCATCTGAGTCTCACTCAGAATGATCTTCTGAGGCTCTGACTTGGTTGGTCTTGTCCTGCAGACTGCAGCACTCAACCATCTTTGAACTGCATCCTCAAATATCACAGCTGCTTGTCTGTGTCAGGCAGAACACCGTCTGATTCCTGTCCACAGCTGGAGGAGACACCTTCACGTCCCTCTTACCTCAATCTTAATGCACTGACCTATATGCAGCAACTAAAAGCACAGAGACAGTTCTGGTGAGCTCAAGTCAGCAGGCTGAAGCTGCTAAATGGGAAATCTGTTAATATAATTTAATCTCAAAAATGTTATAAAACACATGGGGAGTAAAAATAAGGGATGAATTATTTGGGGGCTGCTTTCTCTTTTATATTTAAGAATACAGGGGAGCACTGGGATAATTTTACAGTATTATAAGCATTATACAGTAATGAAAAGGAGCAGCCACTTTACTAGTTTATTCTATTATTTTTAGTTCATTTTATAGTGCTTTGCAACTTATGAATGTCTTAAAGTATATAAAGTACTTTAAAATGCCAAAAATATTTGTAAACTGTTCTATAAAGGAAACACTTGTATTAAAGGAGAAATCCAGGTAAAGTCTGTTTCGTTTGTTCAAATTAATCTTTAGGGTATTTTTTATGAATAATTATAAAAACCACACTGAAAACCAATGGGTTTTAAAAGGTAAGATTCAGTTTAATTGTAACTAAATGCATACTGTTGTAATTCTTATATTGCTTAATAAGGATTTTTAGTGTTTAAAAATCTATCAATTAAGCTGTTACATAACTTTGTTTTGAAATCCCTGGACAAACAAAAGCATTAGTCCCAGTGTCACAATAAAACGATATGGTGGGAAACTTGCACTGTTTCTTAAATAACACTAAAAAAATAAAATTAAAAAAAAATTAAAATCCACACATCAGTACCAGTGAAATAAGATGATTACCTCCTGTATTTCCACTTAAATCATCTGCAAGGTCTTCATGTTGGGTTTCACGGAGAGCAATCAAAAAAGAAGAGAACCAATCTTTCTTCTGCACTATTCTGCTCAGTAACTCCCTTGCACCATCTCTGTTCCCACGATTGTCAGTAACAGCCTGGATCTGGTAAAAAGAAAAAACCAGAAACAACCCTCACACAGGCTTTGGAAATGGTTTGAGGAAGTTCATAACAAGAGTATAGGTGCAAAAGCATTTTCCTGTCATCATTAAAACATACTGAAAAATAAAGATATAAAGTGGATGTGCCACTCATCAGAAGAAAATCATGGCAGTTTTGTCCAATCTCGTGTTCATTCCATATGGTTTTGGGTAGGATATATAAAACCTATGAGATCTGGAATTTAATTGGAGACACTGGTAGTACTAGACAATGGTTACAATAGTAACCACTATATAATAATTATTAGCATTGTGGAACAATAATTGGTGTTCAGACTGGTTTAGGGAATAGGCAACCTTGATTAAGGAGAAATTATGTCACACAGTTTACCAAAGCTCAGACTTAATCTGTAACATGACCTCATACATGAAACAGAACATTTCCCTTCTCAAACTTTGGCTTCATCATCTCAACTCCCACTTAAAAATACAATAGCTAAGCCTCTAGAAAGGGGCTACTGCCCCCAAAAAAGCTATGGAACAGTGTCCCAAGGCTGTCACAAGCAGAACTTGACATGTGATCACATGAGGAACAAAACGACAACCCCAACAGCAAAGCAGCCTGAGACAGGTGTTTGGTCTCAAGGGCAATTTTCTCAAGGCTCAAGAATCACCCATCCTGATATGCAAGTAAATGGGCAGGCATAGCAGTGGGAACACCTGACTGAGATTCATGACTAAAAGGAAGTGCATGGAAAGTGGGAGGCATTAGGAAAGCCTAAACTCCACTGGAGTCTAAGCTGGCAGGATTGTGAAGGGTAATGAATAGTTTGCTGGAAATACCAGCAGCAAAAAGGTGACCTGGGGGAACATGAGGACCCATTACCAGGGAATGGATCTGGTAGCTTCCTAAAAGGCCTCTGCATCTGCCTGTTGTGTTACCATGCTTGGCTCCCCACTCATTAGAGTGCAGCTGATCATTGCTGCTACCTCATGGTCACCAAACAAAATTATGTATATTACAGTCATTTAACTCAGATGGAGCATAAAACTACCTCAAAAGTAGATGCAAAGGCCCTGAGTGCAAATGTGATTTAGTTCCACCCTTAGTTTACCAGTTTTCCCCTTATTGCTATGGCAATTATTATTTTCATTTGTTCTAACACTGTTTCAGGATATCAACTTTTTTTGAGTTTCGAGTAAGTTTCACATTCCAGGCAAGTCATTCTTAGCCAAGTGGAATAAACATTGGGAAATCTTTTCATCAAAGGTTGACACTTCCTTGTTCTTGTCCAACTGGTATTTCTGCTCACCTCACTGTCTAGTGTGATAATCCTTAGTGAACCTATAGCAAAAAAGGGGAAGGAAAATCTTGCTTCATTTTAACTCAAGTATTCTTTAGGACTTTACAGACCATCACTACTTCCTGGTACGGTTCAAGGGCCAGAAGACAATGATCTTCTGAGCCTAAGGTCTGTGGCAAAATGATAAGTAACAGTTAAGTCTGACATATTTCTTCCACTTAGACACTGTCTTGGTCCAACCCTCTGTTCCTGGCATTCTTCTTTGCCAGCTTTTAGCTGGCATCCCACCTGCTGGCCCACTGCCAACAGTCTTCATTAGCTTACCTGGACCTATTATCTCTTTTCCCCCAAGTCTGGGAACTCCCCTTTCATTTTTGCATTTACTACGCCATTTGTAGT
Source organism: Melanocharis versteri (assembly GCA_013397845.1). Taxonomy (NCBI): domain Eukaryota; kingdom Metazoa; phylum Chordata; class Aves; order Passeriformes; family Melanocharitidae; genus Melanocharis; species Melanocharis versteri. The sequence goes on along the minus strand of VZTG01000864.1, from coordinate 470,660 downwards.
CGTGGCTTCCTACCCGCCCCACAGCCACTGGGGCTGGCCAGTGTTTGTGGCACTGCCTGCGCCCGGACTCACCCGATCCATGTCCTCGTCCTGGAAGATGCCCATCTCCAGGCACTTCTGGGCCACCTGCACGGCGCGCATCCTGTCCACCAGCGTGCCGTGCAGCAGCCGCACCAGGTGCACGCAGAGGTCGCGCTCGGCCTCCTCTGCCGGCGAGGGCAGCTGGCTCAGGCTGGGGCTGGCGTAGCAGGCGGCCAGGCTGCAGCCGCCGTGCTCCAGCGCCTGCAGGAACTCG
>VZTG01000864.1:408743-464066 GCA_013397845.1 Melanocharis versteri | reverse complement strand
AAAAAAAAAAAAGGAGAAACAGCCATTAAAAGCACTTACATTTTTATGTGAAGTAGTAGTATAAAAGTACTATTTCCCAGGAAGACCAGGATCAGAAACATGCCTATGAAGACTCAAGATTCCTACAGTGCTTAGTGAAGATTCTGGCAAGGAAGGGTGCCTAATTGGCGGGAGACAAGTTTTACAAGGCTGTGGGGGATGCTCTACAGACTGGTCACGTTCATTGTCTAAAAAAGAAGCCAGGTTGTCTTCTGAGGCTGTGTTCAGATGCACTCCACTTGAGAAGGATTCTTTGGATTTAAGTTTCGAATTTTCAGCATCTGAAATTTCAGGACACTGTAAGGGATGAGAAGAAACAAGATGGTAATAATTAAATTGGTCTCTTCCAGGCTCTTGTTCTGTTCAAAATTAGCACATTCAGATGGTTGATGGAAAACCATCTTTGAAAATTAAACAGTGTACTGAAATATTTTTTACATGGTACTGCATTTAATTTAATGTAATTGAATGCAATTCTGCTGATTAATTGTAGAAGCCTGGATATCTTTTCCTCCCCTCAGACTTGCTAATATGACACCAAGATACACATATAAGCACCCTTTCCTAAAGCACTGATTACTCTGGAGACCCAGTCTAAGAGTATGGATCTCACCATTCTTGCATAAGAAGTTCTGTTTTAGAGCATAACTCCAGAATTGCATAATTCTGAACGTTCTAACTACTTGGATTCCTTTTCTGCTGACTTCTGTGAAAAACATGACAATAAAATAAATCTGTCTGATTATAAGATCATTGTATGAATCTCTACAAGCCCCATAGAAAATGTGGCCTCTGAAGCTGTGGTGTCTAAGCCCACTGTGGAGATGCTAGGTCAAAATAATAATTTCATACTCCTTATCTAGTGAACTAGCACCTAGATTGGTATGCATTTCTTCCTCATAAGATAAAAAGACTAGGCAAACTCTTTTGATCTTATTGGACATGTACTTACCTGAGATGAAGGACTGAAACTTCTGTCTGTTTTAATTGATGCTGCAGGCTGAAGCTTTTGTATGACCCGGATTGCTGGCTGTTGATACTCTGCACTTGCTGTCACCATGCTGTAGGCAGGTGGAATGAGTGCTGACTGCCTTTGCAGAAGCTGCAGGATGGTTTGGATATCAGCAGTCATTTGAGATTCAAGCCTAGAGAAGGAACATGAAATCAGTTAATTCATGGCCAGGAACAGGTATATTTTACACACCGATTACAGAGGCGTTCACGAGGGCCTGCAGTTTACCAGTAAAACCATTGCTCTTTGTGGCATGATCGTGTCTTAAATAGGAGAGAACAGTAGAGGGAGTACGGAGCCCTTCCAAAGCTTCTGGCTCTCCCTTTCCTTTGCAGAACATACCTGCGAGCTTTTCTCTGGTTTTTGTTACATTAAGAATGAGTTCATCACTGTGCCTTAGGTTTGCGACAAGAAGCAATGCGGGGGACTGGGTATCTGGTTGAAAAGAACTGGAATAATTGTATTTTCCTTGTTGTACCTAAATTGATTTGTGCTGGCTGAGCATGGGACATTATTTTGATGCATCTGACAATGAATTCTGACATGCTAATACAATGCACTGAACTAAGCAGACACCACATTTGTGTTTTTCCACAGTTAGAAAAAGAAAGATGCTCCCAAAATCATTAGAAATCCAACTGCCCAATCCTCATTACTGTGAAAATTTTTTCAAACTTATGCAGGCCTCAGAATTAATGTCAGCATTTCTGATGTTCAAATTTTGTACCTTTAATTTTTTTTTTGCCTTTTCAGAAATTTGTATATGACTTCTGAAACACTTAAGCTGATTATATTGTTCATACTTACAATTCCACAGCAGTGAAATGATTTCTAAATGGTCTTGCCAAAATCTGTGACAAACTCAGGCAAAGGTAATGCCTATTGTGCTTTCCCAGCTGCTGAAAGGCTACAGCACATGCTGACAGACGATAATGCAGATATACAGCCTTCTGTACAGCAACTGGGCTTCTGACAGAGTAAACAAATCTTTGTCAGCAGCCTTTAATGTTCTGAATGTTACTACTTGGGCTCCCTACAGTAGCAGAATTGTCCTGTGCTGTCAGATTTTTGCTTTTACTACGTGCTGCACTGACGTTATTTTTTATCCTGTTGGATTGTCCATTGCCCGTACCATTTAATTATAAAAGCATTTATGAAATTAATCCAAAAGGTATGCCCAAAGTGTATTTGGGATGCTGTTTCTTCCTTTATCAGGAGAAGCTGGTTTTGTGCCATCACCTCTCAGAAAAAAAGGCCCAACCCCAGACTACTGTTAGAGTCAAACGTGCCCTACTTGCCCTCTTGGTCAGCTCCCTTGGGTTTTTTGCTACTTGCAAATGTGTTGCTCTCACACGAGCATGGTGCTAATGCCACAGGGGAAATGCTGCAGGAACAGCAGCATGCCACCATCCAGAGAACTTCCATCTGCTAAACCTGGGCCTTAACACCTCAGAGAATAAAAGGTAGCATTAGAGGATGTGCATTCAAGATTATTTTTGACTTTGAATAAACTCTAAAATTGCTCCCCTCTTACTTTTTTAGTACTTGAAAGTTTCCTGGTAATTCAAATGAAAGAGTGTCTCTGGTAGAGTTTATTCATCATCATTGCATATAAAAGTTCGCTTTCCATTCTCCAAAATATAAAATGAATCCATGCTACCCAAACAAAAAGGAGAACCTTAAATGCTTGGCCTGTAGTCTCCATGAAATTCCAATTGCTTAAAGAAGAGAAACAGGGGTAACTCTAAGGACATATTCCTTGTACAGTGGCTTTCTAGCCCTCTATGTCTATTTAAAAATTGAGTGTTATGCCAAGCTTCTAACTTGGCATGGAAAAATTCAGGGAGAAGTGACCATGCTTTTAAACTAGCTGGTGAGATCTGACAAAGGGAGGAAAGGATATTTTCTGTTATATTCATAGAAAACCCAGCAAGGCCCCAAATCCCAAAAGAATGAAAAGCTTTAAAAACATGAGAAGAGTTAAAGAATAAAGTGATTTAATAAAATACATAACAATTTAATTCTTAGTTTATCAGCAACAATTATATTCTCTCACAGAAGAAAATACTGAACACTTGCATGAAAAAACTATGGGTAACTTTGAGGTATAACTTCAGTTTTGAGAACTTAAGGTTTCAGGAAATGAAATGTTACCAAAAGACTACACACTGTTGATTGGGATCCTGCAGACATTTAGTTATGAGACATTTACAGTTACTTAGATTACTTGACTTTACTGCAATTAGAAATTATAGCAGTTTAGGATTAAGTGTTAAAAATGTCTTTTTAATGCATGATGTCATATTCAGAAATGAAAAATACTCATTTGATTGGCTTCTGGTAGATGAAGGAATCAATATGTAGTTAACCAGACTTTAAACTGATTGCTAAAATATACAGCACAGAATGCCAGCGAATAGCTACTAAAGTATATCTAAGACTGAGTGCGTGTCATAGTATTTGTCATGAACAAATATTGAAAGTAATGGAATTACAGAGTGAAAATAATGAAAAAAAGCCATGGTCCTGAGCATAGGGTAATTTAAAATTAAGTTACATGGTAAATTACAGTGCAGGATGGATCAAAATTGTGTAACCATATTTTTAAGATGCTCTAAGCTATGCCGCTTAGCTGCCAGTGAAGAGTAATATATCAGTATTAAGCAAAGGTAGTATTGGACTCTGGTAAAGAAAGCATCATTTTTCTGTTGTAACAGGTATAAGTATCATGCCTTTGCATACTCCCATGTCTTACTTATTATAGAGCTGAAAAAAAAGTTAATGCATCAAAAAGGGAATTAATCTGCAATACATTTTAAAAAGCAGGCAGCTGGTGTACTTTGAGTCTCCAGGAAAGAAAAAGTACCTCAGATCTTGAAGATACTGAAAATTGTCATTTTGTATCCCTATCCATGGCAGGGGGTTGGAACTAGATGACCACTAGATGATCTTCGATATCCCTTCCAACTCAAACTCTTTGGTGGTTCTGTGATCTAGGAACAGCACTCTTGATGAGGTGAGATTTAAATTTAACAATTTAAGGTGCCTCAGTACAACTTCTTGGTTAAAAAGATGGTCTAAAACAGTCAGCTGAGGAAAAAGGCTCTACTGCAAGGCCATTCAGAGTAGCTTATGTGCGTACCTAGAGGTAAAAGATATGAATATCCTGGCAATGTATTAAAGATTGTATACCCAGGATTCCTAGAATTGGTTTTTCCAAGATTCTGGAAAGCCTAACTTAGGTGATATATAGGCTCCTCAGAATACATATAGACAACAAAGTGATATTCCCATCAGGCATATTTTTGTACTTTTGAGCTTCTGAAGATCTGAATGCTTTTGGAAACTTCCTGCACAAACTCATTCCTCCTGTAGCATCATCAATATCAGTTATATTATTTACTCTTTCACACAGAGGTTTTTTTCTGGTCCTATCTTTATCTTTACCTGTTGAGTTGTTCTTGAAGTAAATCTAATCGATTCTCCACTTCCCCGTATATAAAATCACTTTCAGTTTCACAGATTCCCCATGTAACATGAGATAATGCTGGTTGAACTGGGGAGTCCTGGTACTCCTGGATGTTCTCCTGTTCCCAGTTTCTTTTGTTGATGTCTGATGAAAAACAAAACATATAAAAATATAGATTTATATACATTGAGTTGGAGAGGGGTTGGCACCTCTCAAGCATCCCACTTACTCAGTTTCTCAAAACCTTGAAAGTCAAATTGGTACATTGGCACATTGATTGAAAATCTTTCTTTGTTCCTTACTACTCCTGAAGCAAAGATAAAAGATATGTATGGTCACATGCTAACATTTTGAAGCTGTGGATAAACAAGCAGCTTTTTCTAGTCAGCATCATCAGAGTTCTGCCGCTGAAAGGCTTATCTTTAATTTTATTTCTATTATTTTACAAATGGACCCCCAATTTTCTCAAAGTGTTTTTTAAGCAATTTTTTATTCATTGAAAATATTTTTTTTTTCTAACCTAAAGTCATTAGATGATGTACTTTAATGTCTTTGATAGTGCACATCAGAGGCCTAAGATGCCTTCTCTTGCCCTTGAATGTGCTATCAAAATGTATTCAGTGCTTAGCTTTTTGATGTCAAAGCAGGATTTGCTGCATTGCATTTGCAGCACTGGGCATGTGGTACAGTGCATGGGAATGTCCCCTCTAGAGAAAGGTGCCAGGCCTCAGGGAGCTGCCTTTCTTACCCATAACTGTAACACTACTTAGGCAGGTGAAGGGTAATATGTTTTCTCTGAGACAAAGGCCATTTAATGCAGCTCATGCTGCTTGAAAAAGGATGCTGCTTATTATTCTCATAAAGGAAATTGATTTTCATTGATGTAACTTTTAGCATCACTAATCTCCCACCCAATCCGTACATCACTGTGTAAAGCCCATCTCTGAAATTCTTACAGTACTGTAGGGTGAAAGGTGCCTGTTCATTTCGTTTAATGATTTGGGACTCCTAAAAGAATGAAATATTCAGCATTGCTGGGTCAGCCAGAGATCACTTTGATATTAAATGAAGCTTCATAGTAAACATGTATCTAAAACACTTGTTATATGAGTAATTTATATTTATTTCTTTATCTCCAGCCCTTTGTAAAAAAAATGATGATGATTACTCCAGGTCTCACCCTGTACCTGCTGCACCCAAATTTCATCCATCTTGCCCCCCCCAGTTCCTGGATCTCTGTGACCAAACACTGCACATGACCACCAAACAGGGACACTCTTTCCTTTTGCTTGGACTTCTGGTTTGGGCTATTTCTCCTTCCTCTCAGTTCGCTTAATTTACCCCTCTGTGCATCTATTAATTAGTTCACATTCTTGGCTCTATGCCATTCCTCCTGTTCACCAAGCTGTTGAAAGGTTACACATCAATTATCATGGGGATATAGTTGTTGCACTTATCAAGTATAGAATGAAGATCTTGCTGTGACCTTTGCAGAGCCTACAGGTGACATACTTACGTTGAACAGTGCTTTTTCTACAGCTCACCCTGTCCCCCATAGCCTTTGTTTACTATGAGTTAATCTGTCATGCAAACAGTCAAAATTGGTCAGAATCACTCATTCTTCTTTGATGTGATAAAAAAGGCTGTTTAAATTTTAACATCTGCTCAATACTATTCCCATTAGAGTTGTATTTGTAATTATTTAACTACATGAAGTTATAGAACATATTAAAGTTCTTATTGCACCCAGGCTGCTGCTTCAGCATACAGCTGGGCAAAATCCTTGACTGCTTATAAGGCATCTGCAGTTGGATTTGAATCCCACATCAGTCCCTGAATGATATGCTCAGAGCTTCTCCTAACACTTCTCTTGGCACTGCACGCTGTTAACTCAGCATAGGTTACATTCATTTCACACTTGTGAAATTTTTCTAAGCAACCATAGCAGCTAGAGCCATGTATCAAAGAGAAGAGAAAAAACCCCACGGTGTGGGTGACATGTAAGAGCTTTGTCCGGATGCTAACAGCTAATCCTTTTCAAACATGTCTTTGAGCAGTGTTTCTCTAAGTAAAAAAACCCAAAAGTTCCCACTCGGATTTAGTATTTCAAGCAGATTTAGCCAGGAAGGGGAGCTCTCACTACATGACTCCAAATGTGAGGGGAGACTTTCTTCTCTCGCTCTCTTTCTTTTTTCTTATTTTTATCAGACAAAGGTGGTTATTGCGTTATCTGATCTTTGGTTAGCAGGTGGTAGAAGGTTTCCTGGAGCTGTAGAGAGTGTTTGAATTCTGTGTGACGACCTGTAACTGATTTTATGCACTGGGCAGAAGGAAGAGGAAAGAGATTTCATCTTGGCTACACAGAAACCTGTTCTGCTTCTCAGGAACTTAAGCCAACAGACAGATAAAGGGTGTCACAGAAGCATGTAATTTGGTTTTAGGAGGCACACATGGCACAATATGCAGTGTCCAAGGAAAAGCTGGAAAGCTCTCAGCAAACTGAATGAAGCATACTATGAAAAATTCAGGGGTAAAGTTTCAAACTATGAGTTTAGGTGCAATGGATTTTGTAAATCCAGTAGACTTATAAGCAGTGAATTTCAAGAGCATTTCACTGCTTTTTAATGTCATGTAAAAACATGGATGTTGTAAAAAAAAGATGTTGGTTATTTTACACAATGAGCCATTCATTAAAATCACAGATTTTCAATGTAATGGATTATCTCAGGGAATCCACAGCTGTTTTTTGTCACAGAAGACGTATTTAGAGACTATTTTAATAGATGCTTAATTTGTGACAAAGCAAATGATTTGGCACTGAAATGACAAAATAAGTTCACACACCATAAGCAAGTCAATACTCTATAAAATATGGTATTTTACTCATCTAAGTGTCTTTTCAGGTATTCCATACATGTTAGTAACCCCTTAGTAACCCCATAAAAGCCCATCAGCAGCTACAACTTAACAACCAACTCTGGTCTTCCAGAGCTTGAAGAATCCTAGACAGAGAACTAAGTCAATAAATGTGTGACTAGGTTCAGTGGAACAATTGAAGAATCAGTCTTTTAGCCCAAATAATGACCAAGTGAAAATTGCATTTTTCTTTTACATATAGCTAACAGCCACAGAAAAATTCTCAGGTCTTCACAAAAGAGCTGTATGTTTAAAAGCTAAAAGTTGCATTCTAGGATTATGAGAGAGGCGTTTATACTCTTTCTGCCAAATTACACAATACATTATTAATAGCCTTTCCATTCATTGAAGTAATGACCAAAGCTTAAAACAAAACAAAAGAGAATTAAATTTGTATCAGTCACAGTGGTAATGAATTGGAGTAGCTTTATACAAGTGCATTTGTATCCAAGATTTATAAGGTACCATAATATATGAGGATACATAAAAGCAGAGTTTTTTTTCACAAGTTCATTATGTTTGTAACTACTCCTATGGTAAGTTATAATCAATCTCTAACAGCAGAAGTAAGAATTTAGTTTAAACATACATCAAGAGAAGCTAATCTTATTGACCGTGAAGGTTTTATAAATGTTGCAAGAAAGCTCATTACCTTGCACAACACTACTAGAAGTGCTAAATTACAAGTGGAAAAAAGAGTGTGGTCTTAATCAAAATATGTAACCTTTAGATATGCTAAATTTAGCTCAAATAAAATCTGCAATAGGTTGCCTTGGAAAATGTTGCTATAGCTGCAAGGACACATTTCTGGCTATTGGTAGGGGAAAGGTAAGGCTTCCAATTGCAGTGTATATGCAACAAGTTTATGTGGTGCAGATTTATAGGGCCTTAGCATGAAGAGATCAGACTTCACGTGTTCATACCTCTGAGATGTTAAAATCGTTGTTTGGTCTGATTAATCATTATGTTTATTTAAAATGATACCCTAAAAGCCTAAATTTTATTGAATGATGGTTAAATGGTTAAATTGTCTCAATGGAAACCGCTGAGGAAAACAGCATTAAACAATAAATATGTAATTCTTCCCTTCAGACTGAAAGAATTACAAATGAACTTGCAGCGATATTTAAATTGTATATTAATACAGGATTTTTCATTAATTTCCTTTCACATCACTGTGAAAATTAATATTTTAGTATATTAGATGTAATTTTAATTATGTGATTTAACTCTATTTAAAAGTATCTGAGATTGCTTAATAGTTCCTGATCATTTGTCATATACAAAAGCTCAAATCTTTATTCTAGTGTGTTACTTATGGCAGCCATCATTTTTTCTGTGTGGTGTAATGGCACTCCTTTAACCAACAGGCGCAGCAAGACAGGATAGCATTCTTTCAAACTATTATGATTTTTTTTTTCACTTAATTTTTGTTGTGCCTTGTCACTGCAGTGAATAAAATTAGTTCTCTGAAGACATAGTTTTGGTGCATGTCCAACTATCACTAGGTTTAGGTAGTCTGGATTTCATTATCTCTAATTTTTTACTGTCATGCAACCCTGGCAAATCAAATACCCTTTGGGAGATTCTGTACTGCTTTGAGTGCAGTTTTCATCAATGGGCACTCAGTGAAATCCAGTACCACTGGATAATTTTGAAGAGTTTGTTTAAATTACCTAGGTAGTTCAGTTACAACACAATTTGCAGCATAGCCCAGAATGACCTTTTGGAGGTTCTACGATCCGGGCCCACAGAACTGTAATCCAGTTCCCACTGAATTAAACTATATTAATCCTCTTGAGAAATAATTTTTTTTTAATCTAAGATAATTTTTTCTTAAGCTTTTTGGAGTAAATATTATGTAAAGAATCAAGACAACCATTCAGAAAATTATTTTTGTTAATCAGACTAAAAAGATGTCTGCTCAAACTTTACTAAATAGAACCAGCTGGATTACCTTTGCAAGAACTGCTTCTTTTGTCAATAAGAATTTCTTCTGTGTCATGATCCATTTCTTCAAAGTCCATCTCTGTAGTTTTCTCTGTTACAGATGGGTAATCAGCTATCCCAGAGAACAGGGGCTTTTGCTCATCTTCAATGGAGGACACAAAAGAAGATGACCCACTTTTTTTCTCCTCAAAATGTTTCTTAATAGATTGATAGTATCTGGTGCTGTCTCCTGAGGGTTCAGGATCACTCTGATCATTCTCTTTCAAATAATCTGTGAAACAGAAATAATTGTATACAAAAATAAGCAATTCTTGAAAGTTTATTCTAGTTTATTATGTTCTGAGGATGGATATGATTCCTATATCAGGTAGGAAGTTCACTGTTTATTAGAGAAAAAATACTTTAAAGCCTTTTTTTGATTCTTCTACCAGAGGAGCTTTATATTTCTTTTGAAATCCTAGAAGATATTTGTCTGTATGTAGTATGGATTCTTAGTCCATAAACTACAACTCGTTTTGCAAAACTTGCTTATATCAAAACAATGAAGGCTTTACCCAACACAGCCCTCCTATGTACTATTTTTTTTTTTTCAGTGAGGATGAAATTTGAGGAAGCCTTATATTCCGAAGTTTACAAAAGATGAAGTATTTCATTCTGTCTTCCAATTTCTGTTATTATTGGGCATTTATCACAGTCTTGACAGGCTAACAGTCATGTATGTTAGACTTGGTATCAGAAATACTCATTTAGGTCATTCTCATGTGAGAGCATATTTGTTGACTATCCTTTTCCCAGAAGAGGCATATGTATTAATCAACCACTCATCCCCAAAATTTCTGGACCCACCTAACCAGAGAGCATATTTCTCCATATTTATTACAGGATTGATATGGTAGAGAGAAACAAAAGGAGGGGGTTACTAGTCTGACTTCATGGGATCACCTCAAAACAACTTTGTGAAGTAGCCCAAATTCCTTAGCTCTTAGAGTTGCAGTTCTCTACACACCCATTCTTTTGAATAACAAAAGTAAACAACATTCTGTGATACATATGGTAGCAGTGTACCAGTCAAGTTGAGAATGAATCTTTCATTAACCATGTTCAAGGTCCGTAGTGAGCAGCAGCAGATTTAGTCCTCTTAAGAGATAGCAAGTAAGCCTAGATTTAAAGCTGATATCTTTTAAAACATATTGTAAAAATTAAATAGGATTTAAACCCAAGAATGATTATTTATTAATATAGAGAACTTTTGATCTCTTTTCAGCATAAACTTGAAGCTAATTTCCAATTCATTATTTGGTTTCACCTATTTTTAACTGAAATGTCAGGATAATTTCAGTTCTGCTATTTATTTAAAACACATTTTAGCAGGGTAGTCTCAACATCATATAAATACTGTAACTAGTTTGCATTAACTTCCTGGGGAGACAGCATGATTTCCCATCTGCTTTGTGCTAATTACTAATCAACATAGTTCTGGAATGTCTGTAGTCTTTACAGCCTACAGCAGTGGCTAATCCAACATTCCGTATATTCCCTAGGTTTCTTTGTTTTCTGGTCACTATAAGGAAATGAAACTGTGGCTTCATCTAATTGTCTTTGCACATAAAAACAATGCAATATCTGTAAAGAGCACCCTTCAAGGGTCCAGAAATCTGTGAGCAGTGAGGGCAAGTAATGGTGAAGAAAATAAACCCAATAACAAAGCAAAATAAACCCAATTGCAAAGCAGGCCTCCTGTACCTGTACCCTCTCCAAGGGCAATTAACACAACCCCGAACTGAGGTGACTTTACTGGGATTACTGCAGTACTACTGGCTCTAAATGATACTGGCGATGCCCAGTTACTGCAAAATTGTCAAAACAACTGCAAGAGGACTGGCAGCGTAAAGCTCTTGGGGGATGCTCAGGCTCAAGACTGAAGTGCCACGTTCTCGGCAATTCCATCTCCAAAACAGTACAAAAGCAAAAGAAAGCTTCGTAAGAAAACTGTATTACAGATGTCTCCCATGGCATTTCTTGTGGGAATATATTGAAAACATAAAGTCATGCTACAGTAAATTGTCTTAATTACTTAGTGTTTGACTGACTTCGACCTGTGAAAAAGACCTTCTAATGAAAGCTTGAAATTACCAATTTTTAGGGTAATTTTATATGTTCATGGGATTTTGTGCACTGATGGCAGCTGTAATGAGCACTCTGTGGAATACAAATCAAGCAGTGGACTAATTTTAAGAAGGGGCATTGAGACTCTAGTGAAAAAAATTGTTTAGCAGCTGAAGTATAGCAGACTGTCTTATCTCTTATATTCATAAAATGCTAAAATATTTAGAAACATGAAGCCAGATGATAATTACTGCTAATAATTACTCTGCTGTAAAACCAGGGTAATTCAGTTGATATCCATGCATTTAGTCTCCATCTAGATCAGAACAACAGAACATATTATTTTCCAAATGCTGTCCAAGTATTATGAACTCACTGGCATAAGAAGGAAGGCAGAGATGTGTTGAATGTAGGCTCCTGCTTATTGAAATCAGGGAAGATTTGTTTATCAGCTGATCTATTTCAAAATGGACATCTTTGGCTTTACTGCCAGTGCTTTGCCTTCTAGGCATCTGGCTATACTCAGAGAGTCAAAAGTTGTTTTCCTTTTAAAAGATTCCTATTTAATGCTAAAGATTCTTTTCTCTGGAGGATAATCTTGTGATACTTTGCACCTAGGGTATGAATTAAAATAGAAACGGCTCTACTCTATTGACACTTCGGGACCTCATAATGGTGCAAGCTCTGTACCTCTGCTCAACACCTTAGCAGTGCCTCTGCAGCTCAGTGGAAAGTAAGTTACAAATAATATATAGGTGGGGCTTTTTTCAGAATGTGAATTTCTCTAATTTCTCCTTCCTTTTGTAATGAAATTCAGTTGTTGGTTTGGAATGGACTTTTCAGAAGAGAAGACTTGTCTACCTGTGTATGTATGAATATGTTCACTTTCTGTCACACAGAAAAGGGTTTTAAAAGTTTTACTTATCCCTTTCTGTTCTGCTTCCAGATGTAATCACTAAACCACACCTTCCTCTCCTCCCCTCACACCAGCTCTAGTGTTTTCTCTTTCCTTTTCCACTAAGACAAATTTCACTTTCTTATTCTGAAACGAGAGAAACTGTTTTACTGAAGATGATTATTTTCATAACTTCCTGCTTTACCAAAATGTACAAACATAATTTACCCTCTTTATGGGACTGTTTTAGCCTGTTACGTGTTTTGGGTGCATGCCAAGTTTACAGGCAATGTCCTCTGACATTTGCTGTCTGGAAATTCCAAAATCTTCAATATAATTATCAGAAGAAATACTGGCATTAAAATCCTACTTCATGGGATGGTTATCAGAGGTCAGACAGGTTTCTTTTGTGTGATATGGTCTGCAGTATTGAAATTTTGCATTACTCAATTGGTGCCAGTCTGCATGATCTTGATGTATTTTCTCCTAATGTATCAGTCTGCTGCAAACAATATTGGTGAAAGTGTCAGCAATATATTACCTATGGAGCAGCATTGTTTAATACTGCTGTAATTTCATTAACTAGAATTTGTCATCATTTATGAAGCTAGCTATGTAGCCTAGTGTTTCAGAAGGTAGCAAATTTTTACTCCCTTTTCAGCCATCCAATAGAAAAATCCCATAATATGCTGAGACAAATTCAATTTTGTGCAGGAAATGAGGTGAATGACTTCCTCACTCCCACAGACAGCAATTTATATTCCAAACCATAATACAGAAAATCCTCATCATTAACGTGATCTGCACAGCTATAAATCTGTTCAGCAGAAATGACATCTTCCCTTTCCTTTACCAAAACCCACCATACTGTTTTACACTACACTGAGTGCATGCTTTGGTAAGGAGAAATACACACTTTGACTTGGATGGGAGGATGGTTAATGGCTCGAAAAGTCTGGAGATCTTCAGACTCCCAGCAAGTATTTTGGTTCGACTGTTACAAGCTCTTTCTTGTGGGATATTCACAAGTATTCCTGTGGTGGTCAATCTGTCTTTCTATGTAAGAACAAAGTATTTTCTAGTCATCATGACTATTTATTAACTGTTCTCTAATTTAAGAAAAGCCTATTACTGTGTCAGAGAGCAGAAAAATGCCTTATGTGCCCACCATGGGAAGCAAATATTTTGAATGAAATGTCAGTGTCCAAGCATTTCAGACAGTATGTTAAATACAGTACCACAAACAGGATTTAAAAAGTGCAAAATTTCAAAATGTCAAGAAATCAAAAGCTGTTGATGCATAATTTGAACACTGGTGTTCAAATCATGCCTGTGTTTTCCATCATGTAGATGGGGAACAGCATACAACCAGTCAGGGAAAATGGTAATCCTAATTCCTGAAATCCCTGCTTTTCACTTAGTGGTGCAAGAACATTATAAGCAATACATAATATTTATCTAATATCAAAAAGTACTGGTACCATGGAGCAGGACCAATATATGACTCCAGAGAGGTCTACTCAAGCTGTCCACAGACTAAACTACTCTATAGAATGCCAATGAGTGAGTTTAGGATCATTAAACTGCTAATTAAAATGCTCCCCATTTTTTTTCTTGCTGTTTGCTTCATACTTAGTTGGATGTGACTGGTATGGAGTACATTGCTACATATAGCTGAGTGCCTTCTGATAGGCTGGCTAAAGGAAGAATATCAAAAAGCAGGAAGGTGACAGCTTGTACACAGGAAAATGAAAAACAACCCAGTGTCTGGTCGTTCAGTGGATAAATATTGCTATGGTGGACTTTTTTGCCATATTGTTCCATTTTTCAAGAATAAAGGAACAAAGTTAGGTAATTTGTATTCCTTTGCAAACAATCTTATGGTAAACAGTATAAGGAACTCTCATGGATTAATTTTCCACTGGGAGAAGGGCATGATCCCTATAATCTTTACAAATGCATGACAAGTGATAGGTAACATTTAGCCCTTGATTTTGCATGCAGCATTTGAAATGAGAGCTACTCCACCTTTGCTACCAGAAAACTTGTCTGAAAACTGATTTTGCTCTTGTGTGTGGAGATATTTAACCTTGTTTCTGATGTTTTAGAAAGTACTATAACTCACCCTGAATGCACTTTAACAAACCTAAGACATTCATGAGCCTTGAATTTTAGTGCTTGAGCTCTTGTCTCAGAATCAGCTTGGCCTTAGAGTTCTGACATGTCGTGACATCTGGATGTTTGTCACAGCCAGTCTTAACACATGTTCTGACAAGGAACATGTTCCAGGAGAGGTCATCTGAAAGTCCATTCCAGAAGACTAACAACTTGAACAAAGCATTCTATCACTTTTCAGCTGAGCAGAAATTTGTCTGTTCAATTTGTCCTGATCATCTCAGGTCATGACGGGTGATCAGGTAAACTGAGAACTGTGGCCTTCATAAACATTTTTGAGTGCCTGCTGAAAGCACAGCTTGCTCCAACATCTACATATGACCAATACATACCCAAGGACAAAATAGTAGGGGAAAAAAGAAAAAAAAAATAAGGAAAGTAAAACCATAAAGTGCTTATAACTAATAACTTTAAGTGGTAAGAAAGCATAAACTGGTATCTCTAGAGTTTTTTCTTGCTCCTTGGTGAAACATCATTGGTGATTATAGCACTGTTCAAGTTTACAAAATGTCTAACTACTTTTTGGACGGGTCTTAATGCATGAAAACTGGATGGAAAAATCACAGATTTAATGCACATGAAAAAAGAGAAATAGTTTGAAAGCTTTGCACAGGGTCTATTGGATAACCTGAGAAACTCAGATCTAAATATTTTCCAAATTATCTCATCTGGAAAAATAGAAATTGGTATGGTCAGGAGAAGTCATTGGTCCTAAAGCTCTGAAAACAAACGGAACTGTTAAAATCTGCAGTGCACTTTGTATAGTAAGGGTCTCCCCCTTACATTTGTATATCACATATAACATAGCAATAATACTCAGTACAACCAGGCAATTAATATAAAGGCTATCTTTCACACACACTTTATTTTCTTTTGGCAATCTAAATAATCACATAGTGTTCTGATGGATAGTTGCACTGCAATTCACTTTTAAAAGTGGAAAGGTATATTTGCAGCTTTTTAGTTATAATCAGGGCTAGAGGTAAAGCACACAGTGCCTATTAAGTGATACAGATATTTCTTCAAACTTGAGGACCACAGGATTATACAGTTTGGAAATTTAAGAAAGCAATGTAATGAACCCTGAAGCCATCACATATTTATTAAAAATTTAATTTAGTAAGAGCACCAGATTTTTGCAATAATATTAGAATTGGAGACAAGAATCTCCTTCTATGAACATCATATTATAGTTATGCCCTTGTACAGCATAATATTCAGCACAACTAAAGTGAAACAAAGAACAACTGAAAATAGATAGCTTCTATCAGAATTTTTTTTTCCTTAAAAATAATCTTTTGAAACACATGCAGTTATATCAAAGCTTGGCCATTTTCAGAACATGGCAGAGACAAGAGGTCTTAAAGGTGCACATGCATTTCCTGAGACATTTCTTAAACCGGTAGAAAGAATTCGTCTGAAGTTCCACCAGGGTCTTGAATCTGTGTATCTAGAAGTCCTGCTTCAGCACCTTCACTCACATGTCTGTAGACCTGTCAGACCTCAAAATCTGAAACAATGCCAAAGACTTACAGTGGCTCCTGAAACCTGAGCTGTGGAAGTTCTTCATTCTTCAGCACATGCTTGTTTTCCTCCTTCTTCCTCACTTCTACTCATTATGTTTCTCTTCAAATATCCCACCTATCTTTAGGACCCCCTACTAAAAAATATACTGTCAGATATGTGTGTGGTATTTGACTAACACCAAGGAAAAATGTTGTCTGTCTAGTAACTATGCAGGAAGATCCCTAATCCTAAGAAAAGTAGGTTGCTGGAAGTATTTCGGGAAAGCTAAAATATTTTCTCCTTTCCATAGTAAAAAGGTTTAAAGGTTTTTTTCTGTGAAAGTTTTTAATGATGGAAGATTTGTTTAATTATAATTTAATTCATCATTTGGGTGGTCCTAAGTCTACTATGGGTAGATAAGATAGATAAAGCTAGAAATAAATATAGATATAAACTAGTGAGATTTAATTGTCATAGTATTTCTGACAATTTTGCTGAAAGGTTCCAGTAGATTCAATAGTGATGGTGGAGGAAATGAACTGTACTGCAGAGAGTTTGAATTACTCTTCCGCATCAGTGCTGCTTGTGAGAGTTTGGGAAGTTAATGTGTCCTTTGCTGTGTTTTGTCTCTGAGCTATGAAAATCTGGGTGATTTGGAAACAGGAACAGCAGAAGATACTAAAACCTCCCCTCATCATGATGGACTGAAGTCCTCATGGACTTTTCCATAAAGATCCATGTCCCTATTTTTAAAAGGGCTTAGAAAAGAGCTATTTTTTGAATAACTTAATTTGAGACACAATTAGAAAGCCAAGAATTTCAAATTTGAAGGGAATATGAAGTTCTTCGTTTATTCTTTTGTGCCGTTTTCAGTAGAATGAGATGTTAGGGATGGAGTGACAGCCTTCTATCACCATTTTCTTTGTTTTGTTTGTTTTTGTGTCAACTTTAATGCTAATCAGATAATGAGGGAAGGACAATTCTTAGTTTATATTTCAGGAGATAATGCTATACTTAAAAACAATCAGAAACAAAGACTTATAGCAATGCACCTCAGAATGGGTTCAGGGCATAGATCAAAACAGTTCTCTTATAAAATTTAGAATTCTCTTCTCTTTTTCAAGGAATTCAGCTTTCACCATAGTACTATTATTACTATTTCTTTTTCAAAGGATAGCTATGGATATGTGTGACTGCATGCACCATTTCAATCAGATTTGGCCTTTGGAAACAGCCTCTTTGGGAGTAACTCCTGAAAACAAGACTCTTCCGTGGAAGCTCCCTGAGGTGGCTCCTGGGCACTGAGGTAACAGCAGCGACACTAATAGGAGCAGATGGAACACTGCACTGGTGGGCTCTCTGACAATCAGGTACTTTTTTGCAAGGGGTTTCATGATTAAGGTAAGATTCTGGGGACATGAGGCCTTGTTTCCAGCCATATGCTGCCTGACAACATATTACTTGTTTCCTGGCTGTTTAATGGCCTAACACTCTGGTGGAATATTAGAAACTCTTTTCTAATTAAGCCCAAGCCAACTTCATCAGCATAATACTAACAGTTTAATGCAGTTAAGTAAGAGCTTCAATTTTTCTCCATGTTCTTACTCAACTTTCCTTCTGGGGACATGGCACAGTGCTTGGCTGGGCATCATTCATAGAGCAAGCATTTAGATAAGTAAGCTAGGGGAGGGGACAAGAATGGGAAAGAGCAGGGCAGGGGATGTTTCCCCATTCTCTTAGTACTGCTCCACTTTAGTGGAGTTTTAGGCAGGAGAATCAGTTCCTGAAATGTCTCATCGTCTTTTATATCTAAATCAAGAGCCATGGCCTCTAGATACTTTGTGTAATAAAGCTGTGTTAATATGGCTTGGCTTCATAGCCTGAAAAACACCTACAAGCAATGCACACTTAAGGTAGTTGCACTAATCAAGATTCAGTCAGAAGTTTGTTAGAACTCTGGCTTTTGTGCTTACTTTGAGAATTGATCAGTAGACACTTCTTGAAAAGTCTGATCAGGAAGCATAACTCTTCAAATTAAAATTAAGCGATATATGAGTTTACTAGTTAACAATATTTTAAGAATGAAGCACTGAAAAATATATTTTATATCCCACTTGATTGTTACAGTCTGTGTCGACGTGGGCAAGTGCAACGCCCAGGGTAACAAGAGTCTGTGAGAACTTTGTTTAGTGACTATTTAAAATCACATCCATGGAACTAAAATCTTGCTATAAGTTTCCTGGGCCAGCTGACACTAGAACAGTTCCAAGAAGGTTAAGATTTAAGTTAACATTAAAAAAAGTTTAAAAAGATGCTAGCAAAAGTGATAATGCTTGAAGTCCAGAACAGTCTTTTCAAAGCCTCAAGTTTTCAGACTTTCAGTGAGTCTCCTTACACTGTGCATTTTTCACCCATATATTGGATTTTATATTGGTGTAAACAACTCTAGAAATGCCCTATTCAGCATGGGATAATAGAATTGCACTCAGAACTAGCAGAGCAAAAGAAAGTTCTTGCCTGAACGTATTTCCCTTGAAATTAGGTAACTCACACAGAACTGCTAGAAGTAAATGAGAAATGGGCAAGAAAGAATTGCATTCTGCACTGCTAAAAGTGACAACCGAGTACAGACGGAGCAGCTCATTGTCTCTAAGTTTTCAGCAGGAGACTAACATGCCAACCCAGCTGAGAGCTTTGTTTGGAACTGCCAGGCAGGAATGATCCTAATTTTAAGCAGTCACAGAGAGTTTCTTGGCTGACTGTCAAGCATCTATGGCAACTGGCGAAGTCTGCACCTGCACATGTGCAAGTACCATCCATTATTCTGAAAGACATGCACAGAATTTCTTTAGGGTGGGAGCAGGTATAAGCTGCTATGTAGTGTGTTCATTAATTTTCGCAGGGGACCTCTTCTGATACTGCAACCCAATTCTAGAAGCCAGAGAACGAGCTGGTCCCTCAAATAGCCTTGTAGCCTCTAAAATCACATTATGACAGAGACCTTATTAGCCTTACTAGTAAAGATCTGTTTTTGTTCATACAGGATAGAAATGGTGGAATTATGTGTGGAGTGAGAAGGTCTTGTGTGGAATTGGAGAACCAGGGGTACTAACTGCAGATGCATAACAGAGAGCTGTGTTGATTTTGTTTAACCCCTGATAAAACTTGTGCAAGAAGAGTTACCATGGCAACAAGGTCCAAATCAGGCTGGCATGAACTAAAGGCTGAGATAACACAATCCCATTTTTAGCTCTCCAAAACAGAGAAAACATGATGATCACACTAAAGATGGAAAAAATACAATTTCAAGCTGCATAATATGCTAGTAGGTCAACAGCTGAAAATAAAGAATGCCAGAAAGAAGAGCATTTACTAAGTATCCCTCTAATAATTGCAAAATAAAATATCAAAATATAACAGTAAGAATTCTGGGAATCTCTGTCCTGTTCAAACTGCAGATCTGCAATCAAAATATGATTGTCATACAAAACATATTTTTTATCTTTTGGCATACTGTGGCCAAAAATGCATTTTCCAGCTGTTTGTTCAGGAACTGTCTTTTCTCCTCCAGTTCTGAAAAACTCTGCAGGATCATCCCCAAATATTTATCACTATGGACTGACTATGCTGGATAAAAATAAGATGCCGCTCCCTCCTACATATAAAGGGTTGAAATACGCAGAACGCTACTTTACAAGCCCGCAGTACTTCTAGTACTCTACAACCTCATAGAGGATGTGGGAAGGGCCACAGGAAAGTAACACTGAAGATCTATGACTAGGGGGTGTCTGCGGCCACGGCAATATGTAGAGAATCTGCAAAGAGGCCAGAGAGGGGCAGTAAACCACTGGGCCAAAAGTGTACTCGGTACTTGACAAAGGACTCTTACTTGTTTTATCTTCTCGTCGGATGGACTTCCGATGTACCTCACTTCTGCCTAACCCAGAAATTACCAGGTGCTGTACAATCATTGCCAGGACTAAGGAGCTTGCCAGTCTTGTCTCTTCTTCCCCAACGGTGCAAGTATTTTTTTCAGAGACAAAACTGCGGGAAATTATATTCTTTCAAAAGCAATGCAAATAAATGTTTCAAAGAGGATGTTCAGTGTAATTGACTGGGCAAGAACCATAAAAGCCAAGGGGTCTTGGAACCTCACTGACACCTGAGTAGCCTATTTGTAATTCTACAGCAGGCACAACATAAAAGATCACTTCCATCTTGTCTAGGTAGCAGCATATGTTTTCTCATAAGAAATGTGAAGGTTAGTCAGGCAAAGTATCTCTGTCAACAGATTCTTTGTGAAGAGCAGATTGAATATTTCATGGGGACATTTTCCTGACAGATTTGTTGTCAGTCTTGGCTTCCTGCCCTAAAGATGCTTCTTTGATCGAACAGGAATGTCATTGTTCTGAATAGCCACACTCTGGATCAGAGTCTCTTCATCGAGCATTATACCTGCCATGTATATTTAAACTGTTCCCATTTACTATCGGCTACTTCGCTACTCTATAAATTGGTATTATGCTGCATTTAGGACAGAGGTTTAACTGTGGAGTGTGAAAGACAGGCATAACAGAAACAGTAATTTGTCAGACAAACCATTCAACCATAAAAGTGTAATGGTATTCAAGGAATTGTGTTTTCCCTACATAAACATGAAAATCCTGTGAGTATCGGTTCAGCTGTCTTCATGACTGTTGCTGTCTGACCAGAGCTACTGTCTACAGTTCCTGGTATTTAGCAGTACTGAATATTGGTGAAAAAGTTTAATGTTTCACTGAATTTTCCTTCATTAGGTTTACTCCCAAAAGCCACTAATGTGAACATAAGCACATAAAATGTTACCTAAACTTTTGCCAGAACAACCTTTTACACATTACCATATGAATCAAAATCGGACTATGGTGAATCTACAGTGTCCTGAAATATTTTAAATTTTCAATTTTTAAAATATTTCAATTCCAGGGAGAAACACTACCTAGCATCAAGTTCAACAAAGCACTTTGCTGAGGAAATAAAACAATCCACTAGACTAGGTTCTCCACACAGTTTAAAACATGGTGTCTCCGCAAATAGATATTAAGAGATAATATGCATGTCTCAAAGGCAATAAGGTAGCTTAATGTTGGAACAGCTCTTCACAGACAGAAGTGAAGTCATGGAAGGGTGAAACATATATCTTCTAGTTATACTTAAGCATATAGGGGTTAATGCACAGAATATTTTTGCTGCCTGGCTGGATTCTCGAGGGCTGCTCCAGTAACAGCCAACATGGGATCCTAATGCACCCAGTACCTTAATGTACCCTAATGTACCAAGTGAAATGCCAGTGAATAATGAGGTGTTGCTGTCTAATGTAAGAAATGAAGTTAATTACCTTTCTCTATTTCACTTTGGAAGGACAATTTCCGTCTTCGTAGTTTGCAGTTATCTCCATCTGTATCATTGGTATTTTGTGATCTTATTACGAGGTCAGACTTGATTAATGAAATATGAAACAAAATGACAGATTAGTCCATCTAAAGAGGGCAGATTTGCAATAGGTGATTGACTGTTAATCATGTTCAAGCTTTAAAAAAGGCAATATTGAAGTCAGTCTGCATCAGCCTCTCCATCACCAGCTAATGAATGGAATTGCCCAAGGCTAACATTAAAAAGTTTATGCAAATTGAGAAAAACCAACACTGTCATCACCTAATGGTGAAATAAAATTATCCTGATAATAAGTTTACATGGAAATACATGTGTTCATGTGTTATCAGCTTCTCTGAACTTGCACAGATCTGGTTTATGTAACCTTAGAGAAATTAATGAAAAAAAACCCAAAAAAACCTCTAACAGAGAATGTATACTATTTAAAGAAGTAAAGTGGTAACTGATTGCAATTATATTTATATTTAACTCATGATAATGAGTATAAAGGTTGCATTTTGGAATGATTATAAAGGTTATACTTTACAATAAATATAAGGCTGACAAGCATCAGGCACTTTACCTCTCATTATTTTATCTTTCTAGATCCTCCCTTCATCTTTATCAGATTTAGATCATTTAGATACTTATTTCTGTGCCAGAGCACAATGTTTTTTTTCTATCCATCTTAAGAAGATTGCAGTGCTTTTTTTCCCAGTAGATACAAGAGGTATTTAACTCTGATTTTTTCTACTTACCTTAAGAAATTTACAAATTAGCAAATATAACAGCAGTTTTGCTCTTTGTGTACATACCCATGGTATTGGCTTCAGCCTACTTCCCTTCCCTGTGCTAGTGAGGTTTCCCACACCACTCAAGTAAGCAGATTTGCGTGTGGGAGAAGGGCAGAGGGGAGCTGGGAGGTGTTTACACCTTTCTCTATTCCCTTCTTTGTAAACCTGGCCAGTAATGTGCTCCAGTGCTGGCCCCACTGGTAGAATAACTGCAGGAAGAAAAAGGTACTTTTACACAAATAGGCAGGCAGGAGCAGAAGTTGAGGCAGAAGCACCTGTTATTCTGATAACAAATTTAGATCTGAGTGATGTTTTGAAAATGAGAATGTGCTCAATGCTTCTTTTGGGGAATGATTTTCTGGATTGCAATAGACAGTGGAAAGTAAGTGGAATTGCTAGAGGAAAACTGTGATTTTTGCAGTCTCAGAAGCATGGCTGAGCCTCTCCTGCCTTCCTTGTCTCTGGGAAGACTAGTGATTTTTAAATAGTGGCTGGTACAACAGTAAGAAATAATAACTGAACAATTTCTAAGGTACATAAGAAGTGTGAAATTTTCTTTGTATTCTACACCACAAAACAGAAGATAGATTCTTTAAAAAAATTTTCTCAGATCTAAAGAAAAAATAATGATAAAACATTGATGACAATGTAATTGCAAGAAATAATTGCTCAGACTTGAATCATTAATGTGAAATTATCCTCAAGAAATTTTTCAAATATATGGACATTCAGTTTTAACTTAAATTTATCACTAGACTATACATTCATTGTATTGTATTTCACATGTAATTAATAATTATGACCTTTTCAATACATACAAAGGCATGACTGAAAAGGAGAATATAATAGGTCTTTTATTTTCAGAACGATATTTTATTTAAAAAGGCTCATAATAAAAAGAAGTGACACTTCATGCCAGAAGTTGTATTTGTGATATTTTTTTAAAAAATAAGGATCCACACGTGATTAGCAAAGATGTCCCTATGATTTACAGCCCAAACCTTAGTGTTCTTTTTCTCCTTTTTTCTTAGAAGGCCTTTGAGGCCAAATTATGTTAGTTCCTTCTCCCTGAACCTCTGTTTTTCTTTAAAGTATAGCTGGAAGCCACGAAATGGCAGTATCTCAGAAACAATGAAATGTAAACCAGCCATTCTGTGGGCAGTGGCCAGGGCTGGGGTACCTGCCATCTTCTGGGGAAGCCTTTAGACTCAGTAGCACGAGCTGGGCAAGAGAATTTCTCCACTCCTCCTTTGGCCTAACATCCACTTTCTTTCCCAAGTCAGACTAACCCTGTCAGTCTGAAATAAGGAAACACTGGTAATATTTTGACTTTCCTGAAGATGTAATTTGTGCAAAAGGGGACATTTAGGACAGCCACTGTGGGAAAAAGAGACCAAGAAATGCCTGCAAGTCTGAAGACTGAGTGAAAGTTGAAAAGTCCCTTGTAAGTTTTCAGTCCCCTAGGAGGTAGAGTGCACGCCAAGATAAGGGAATTAACAATTCATATTTGAAAGGCAATTAAGTATTTTCTATTGCTAGACACAGAATGAATCTGGATAATCTGATTTATCCTTATTTTATGGATGTACAATTACATTTAGTGTCAAAAGTTCCCCTTGTGGTGACCTAGGTTACAGTCATCTGAAAAAAACCATATTTTCCATGGCTTTAACAAAATCCCCCTGGGTGAAGGCTTAATACTATTTAAATATAGAACCAAATCCTGTTAGATTAACATCATCTGAATAATTTCATTGACTTCTGCTGACTTTAACTGACTTCAGCAGAAGCAATCAGGTGAGTATATTTTTTTTAATATAGGATTTTAGCTTTTCATTTTATTAACCTTAGTTTCTCAAGTGCTATTTTCAAGTTTTGTTACTGTGGGACAGATTTGGCCCAATATTAAGAAAGAAAAATCACTTATTATATGTACCTTTGCAGTTTCATCTCTTAGATTAAAAGTTAGTTCCAGATTGGTGAGGAATAGATCAGAAAATTCAGGATACATATCCAAAACTTCTAGTAGATCTTCTCTCTGGATCTTATGCAAGTCACAGTAAGTTAAAGCTCTCACATCTGCATTTGACTTTCCTGGTTTTGCATAAAGATGTACCATCTCTCCAAAAATATCATTTTTCCCTGCAGAAAGAAAATTAAACAGAGATTATTATTTAAACATGAATAAGGCATTAAATTGAATGATGTATTTCTTTATGATAGTGGCACAGAATACTTGGTTTTACA
Organism: Melanocharis versteri; assembly: GCA_013397845.1. Lineage (NCBI taxonomy): Eukaryota > Metazoa > Chordata > Aves > Passeriformes > Melanocharitidae > Melanocharis > Melanocharis versteri. Next base: position 439,545 of record VZTG01000864.1, on the reverse strand, counting down.
TGAAGTGATACAATCAGATTACCATTGCACATATATAAAGAAAAAGCAGTATTATTAAGTATTAAAAGTGAAATTATTAAGATCAGTGAAAATACATAGGCATATAACTAGACTAAGTGAAAGTTTCATCACAATTTTTCTTCAGCTTCATCAAAACAACATGAATTGAGCAGGTTCCTTTGTCTTTTCTTCTAAAAGCATTATTTGGTGATTTCAATCATACTGTTATGATGGCAAAAATGAAATTTCTGTTGTTCAGCCCAGTACAGGACTTGTCTGGCCTGTAATATAATTTTGTTAAGAATTACATTAAGGAACTGACCATACTTGAAATATATTTTAGAAGAAAATTACTTAGTTTTTATATTTTTTGGAGGCAAAACTTGTAAGATGCAGGAGTTCTTTTGATCAAGCCCTTTAAACACGTCTGCCTCTGTTTTGATACCATTACAATTCTTCCAATCAATGTTGACACGTTTGCAATAGGTGTTTGTTAAGATTGTCATCTCTATTTAATTGCTCATTTTGCCAAACTGCACCTAAACTTCATCAATGGAAAGCAGCTGCAGCCATAAACCAGCGAAAATATACTCTAAACTAAGGGTTTCAGGGTTACCTGCAAAACGGAATTGGGGAGGAACTAAGAAAATACTTGTGGAAAAGAATAGTGATCATAGCAAGGGAGAAACAGCAGACTGCTAAAAAAGAACAGAGTGGTGATTTTTTGTCTCTGTTAAACATTTGTGCCTTTCACATTAGGTTACTAAGAGTAGTTCTGGTTTCTCCATTTTCAAAAACAGAAGTTGAAAACTGCAGCTAAAAAGTGCAAGAGGTAATTTAAGGGCTTATTTACAGTGAGGATCTTGAACATGGGAAGATTACGAGAAAACTTGCTTATATTGCATATATTCTTTAGAGAGGAAAAATTACTTGGTATTCAATGCCTCTAGAATATGAGAAGGAAAGCATAAGAAGAACCAATGGAAAGAAATTGAAGCAAGATAATTTTATACTGGAAATAAAGCACACATTTTTAACAATGAAGGTGATTAACTATGGAAATAAACTGCCAACAAAAGTGATCCTTTTTTACTCTCTTCATATCTTCAGAGCAAAACTTATTGTTTTTATTTCATCAAACACAGTTCATTAGACATAACAGAGAGTCAAAGATATGAAATGTAACAGGAATCAGCGACATAACATGGGTTTGCCAATACAGTCCTTCTGCCCTAAATGTTTATGAATTCAGAGGTCCCTATTCAAGGCATATAAAATGTTCTCTGCAATGAGAGTATTGACATGGTTGCACTCTTTTTATATCTTGTCTGCAAAGCTGAAAGACATAGTAGATTCCAGGGACATTGTGTTCTCTAATTACTGTTGTCAGATCAGTATTAAAGAAACTTAACTCATCCACATCAGACAGTGCTGGTGATTTGTGGAAAACTGGGAGAGAAACCCACCATTTCTCAGAACACTTTGATTTCTTTGATGATGCTTCAATACTGGTTAAAGGTGAAAATTTCGTCCATGCTACCTCTGTTGGACTATTCTGTTGTCCAGAGCACAAAGCACTGAGTGTTTTTTATGTCCATTTCTCTGTGTAGGTTTTTCAGAAAGAGGAATTAACTAAAAATATTTGGCAAATTACTGATAAACTTTGTTAGGTTTCTGAGTGATTTCAATGCAGAATAATTTTCCTTTATATCATCTATCCTTTTTCTGTAGATTCTTCAAAATACCATGGACGCATTCACTGGAGCCAGCTATAGGCAGATTCCTACCTCATGGATCATGCAACAGATGTGGGCTCAGATTCTTTTGGATGCAGTTGTGCACACTGTCTTTCAGTCTGACCCACCATTCCCTGGGAGAGTGAGGCTCCAAACTCCAGTCCCTGATGTGAACTATAGGCTGGAAGACATATAGTGGCATGGCCCTGCAAACACCTGGGTTTGTGCTGCTGTGTGGGAGCACAGGGATCTGATGTGCATAACATGAAAAACTTGTCCAGTCTGCATTTTTGCCCAGGAAGAAATTGATGAATCCATAAAATTGTCAGTTTGTCTTGATTGCAAGTGCAATAGAAATAGTACAGAAATTTACATGTTTTTGATGTGAGAGATGAATTCCTTGATGAACCACGCTGCTCATAATCAGGGAAAGACTCTTACACAGTTAAGTAAAACCCCACAGTGTTATACTTGCATGCTTCCTACTTTGCTTGTGCCTAAAGCTGGCCCAGCTGATGAGATGCAACAGCATGAGATGATAAATTATCTTGATAACACTATCTAAACCTAGGGAAGGATTGCTTTAGGCACACCTTTGTTCTGCTCACATATCCACCCTGCAAAGTATAAACAGAATAATCAGTCAAAAGTGGGTTAATAGCAACATACTGCCCCCAGCCCACATCTTGCTTCAGCTACTTTTCTGACTGGAAGTTCCTACAGTGGCCAATTAACAGAAAGGCAGCATATGAATGGTATTACAGCTGGTATATGCTTCTGTACAGCAAAATCTTTACACATCTACTCAATTATTCCTTGCATTCTTATTATCTAATATAAGATTGGAGAAACAAATCTCTAGTCATGTTATGTGAGGTTTCAGTTATTTTACTTTTCATATTGCTATAGCTAATGAAGTCTCACTGGTTTCAAGTAAGAGCTATCACCAGCTGCAGGTGAGCTCCCAGCTGGACTGAGCATTATCCTGAGCCAACTTTGTTAGGAGAGAAAACAAGTAACTCATCATGCTAAACAAACAAGAATGTGTTAATAAGAAATATAGGGGAAACACTGGTGTTACTAATTCCAGATCAAATGAATCTGTTATTCTCTTCTTTTCCTTTATGCCCAGTGGGCAGAAACAGGTATTTCTGAAAATCTCTCGAAGACATTTTGAATGCCCACAGTAGATTGGTTCAGTTGGCAAATAGAGGAGTCTACGTGCCTCAATACCTTCATCATTGTTCAAGAATAGGGTGGCCTTGACTTTTGAACTTGCAGCATAATCAGAACTGTAACAATTGGATATCTGCTTGCCTCAACTTGCAGCTTGCCTCTTACCTAGGGAGTAATGTGACTAAAGATAAATCTTTAGAAATCCAAAGATGTGGGTTCTTTGGTGCACATGAATTATTGCAGTAATGTAGACTTTTCTTCTTAAATTATTTCTTTGCTTGATTTCAAAAAATATTTAGTAAATACTTACAAATTTCCTGTCCCAGGAACAACAATAAATATTTCTTTTGAAAATCTGACTCTTTTAATATGCCTTGTAATAATGTACTTACCAAGAATGGCTACAACAATGTCACTCTTAAGGATTTCAATGGAGCCTCTTGACACAAAATAAAGAGCAGTGAGAACATCTCCACAGTGCACTAAAGTGTCTCCAGGAGGTGCATGTGTTGTCTTAAATTTCATAGCCAAAGCTCTAAGACAGCCTTTACTGGCGCCCCGGAAAGCTTTGCAATTCTGAAGCAAATTCTGGTTGAGGTGCAGACAAATGTCAGCTTGTAAGCATTCTGGAAACCCCTTCAGGACCTGGAAAGACAAGCATAAAGATTTCATGCAAATGCTATGAAAGTTCTTTATAGAATTTTTATGTTTTCTTCCTGGACAAAAAGAAAGAAGTGACCTACAAGTAGACATGGCTCCAAGAGCTGTAGGAGTATTGAAATCCAACAAATGCATAGTGTAATCTATATTGTAAAGCTTTTACAATGTGAGTACTCATATAAATGCTAGTCTACGTAGTGGTTACAAAATATGCTATTAAGATTTCTTTCATTGCAAGAAATGGTATCAGGGTACATGAATGGCCATACTGCAGTAAAATAACAAATAAGACAGCTAAAGGGGAAGTTTTGACTGAATTTCACTTATTTGGACTGATATATCTATTTCCTTTTTATCAATTGTCAAAGTACTACATTTATTATAAGAGAGGTTTTTGCTGAAATAACATGATATTTGTAAAATGAGAGCTATCTGAAGAAGATATTTTTCAGAGAGAGGGCATTTTATTAGGATTTGCATGTTAAATATATTCTGCTTGCAAGTGTAGGACTTCGATTTTTATCAGAAAAAGCAACATGACCTATTGAAACAACAATCTTATGTAGATTTACATAGACAGATGATTCATTCAGCAAACCACAGGGCTACTTGCTGTGGTCCTTGATCATCTCTTACTCAGAACAATAGGAGTTTGCCTGAAGTATAATCATGGGATTCCTCTTGGGTACCATGGCAACATGTTAATTTTGTTTAGAAGGAAAGAAGGGAGTTATTTACAATGTGGTCATTATGTGTGAGCTTTTCTAAGTTGTCTAGGATAATATACCTCTGATTCTTTTAGAATCTACGAACATTTCTGCTGCTGACTTCATGGGAGTACTGTGAGTGTCTCTGTGGGCTGACACATGATGACACGCCACCTTTCTTTGTTCTATCCTGTTATCTGTTGTCAGTGATGTGATTGGGTCATATGCTTTCCCTAGGGACACTAAAACTATTGCGTATTACTAAAGGCAAAATATGTACTGATACTACAAGTCTTATGAATATGTGAACAGGATGTGTCTCTTTGTTATTAGTTCAGTCTATTATTTCATCCTTGTTTATCCTCTGCACTGTTTTTCTATAAATATATAAACATTTCTGCAGAGAAAAGATATATCCAAAATGCATTCACTTGTTGCTATATTAATTTCTACTTCAGCACAAAAAAGCCTGTGCACTCACTCTCATTGCAGAAATATATTCATAACTCATATCCCTTGCTAGTGAAGATGAACACATTTCTGATATGAGGCTTCTGTCCACACAAGCCAAACTATGTTTTAAAAATGAGATATTAGAACCTTTAACAGAGTTGAAATGTTTCTATGATTGCTAATGGAAATCAATGCTGTGAAATAACAAACAATGTTTTAACACACATATATACAACAATTTTTTGAGCCTTATGGCATTACCACATGAAATTTATACATCCTCAGAAAAAGCCAGCATTCAACAACACTAAGCAAAAGAAAATATGATAAATGAAAAGCTTCTGTGTTGTCACTCAGTTTTCAGTATCTATCACACCACTAGAAATAGCTTAGTAGCCACTTATGCTTTTTATTATAATGTAATTATATTGAAATAAAAAGGCTGTAGGTTGTAGCAACTTATTTACCGAATGATACTGAAAAGCTGAGAAACAAATACATTCACCAGATTACATGGGTGGAGAAAAATTGTGTTTATTTTGAAATTGTTCTCTAGTCACGTCAGTATAAAGGACCTATTTTGAATTAATTTGTTTGCTATGTATCTATCTGACTACAATTTAGAAGGGCTCCATTTTTTATAGGATGTGAAATAGGAAATGTATTTTGAATTCAGAAGTACTTACAAGAATAATGTATTTGAATTGTTAGGAAGTCATGAGTACTTAGAATTCACTTAGAATAAATTGTTTTAATTGTTCACATCAGCTGTTTATCTGATTTATCAAGGGATTTTATTTTACCATTAAGCAAAACCCATGCAGACCATGTGTGTTGGTTTATATTTCTGAAGATACTTTGGATATTCCTTTATAGAAACAATTATTTTTGTAATGAATTTATACTTATCATTAAACTGTTCTAAAATCATTGCATATTAGTTAATAGTTATTTATATGCCAATAACATCTGAAAGATACCAGCCTCTTTTCAAGCATATGTGACAAAAAAGTCCCTGCTCCATGGAGCTTACACTCTAAAATAGTTTTATTCATCTGAGAAGAAAGGCATCTACTCTTTAGTATCACAATTTTAAAATGCCTAAAAGGAAGACTAAATAACATTTGTTTCCAATGGAGTTGTGGAGATTACTCCATTAATACAAGATTAGAAATTCAAGAAAGGAGCTGATTTGAAGAAAACATTGGCAAAACCTACATTACTAAAAAGAGCTTACCATGTTGCACACATTGTGTGTAGTGAGGTATTTAATCTAAGTCCAGTAGCTGACAAAATACAGAATTTGATGTTTCCAAACTAAGTTTTATGCTGTGCAGTACAGACAACATTTTGCCAACCCAAACTCTCAATTATTTGTGACATTCATTCTCATATTCTGATTTTCATTACTGAAATGGTATTGAAAGTTATATTATAACGTGAGAATCAACATCAACATCAAATATGTACACACACTGCCTATATGAAATATTAGAAAATCATCCATGCAGTCTAAAAAATAAAAAAATAAAATAATTGAAAATTATAAAACTAGAATTGCGCCTTAATAACATTATTATCAATGAAAAATCCAAAACTAAGAAATCATTTAAATACAGATTTGAGTTTCAATTCTTCCATTCTCTCCTAACATATTTCTACTGTCATACACAATATCTCCTCAGTTGTGATTCCATGGGGCCCTGGTGAAAAAAATCTTGGATTCTCATGGTTAGAATAATGTTTGGAATCAGAACTCATGCATAATTCAAGAAATGCACACAGATATTTTTAAAAAGACATGTAACAAGACATAAAATCAAAGACATAAACCCCCTAAAAAAAATTCAAGACATAAACCCCTTAAAAAAGAAAAAGTATAGTAACGGAAAATCAGTTGGGATGCTGTGACCACAGGCTCCAGTTGTCTCTCCTTGATAGTTATCAAGTCCAAGTTCAGTTATCTCTTCCTGTTTGGAATAAAACTTACTCCACATCAAATACCATTGGTTTATCTATGTGGCATGCTTACAGAGGAGGATAACATCATCCAGAGAGATGTGAAACATTTCACATGGAGTAAGTGATTGAGGTTTCGTGAGGATAGTAGGGACACGATTCATACTGCCTTGAAGAATGTGATCTTTTTATGAGGAGAGGGAGTCCAGCTTCATTAATCTCTTTCCTCAAGATGACAGGAAGGTATTACTCACACATTTATCAGGCACATTTGTGACAACAGACTTGAACACATCTTTGTGCCTTAATCTCAGGCAACAAGAAACTGTTTGGGGCAAAGATAACCTTGGTTTTTTTTGGACAAATTATAAAATTCATGACAACTTTTAGATTTTCTATCCTCAGTTCTGGAACAGGTATGTCTCAGAAAATATTAAGAAAGTATCTAAACTGACGCAAATCAGGATATAAGCTACAATAATTTTCATTAAACATGGAAATATCGCATTCCATACCAACAAAACCATAGAATGATTGAGGTTGGAAATGATCTTCTTGTTGGAAAGATCATCTGGTCCATCCTCCCTGCTCAAGGAGGTCTACCTAGAGCTGGTAGCCAGGGTGATGTCCAGATGGCTTTCAAATATCTCCGAGGACAGAGATGCCACAACCTTTCTGGGCAACTTCTACCAGTGCTCAGTTATCCTCACAGTAAAAATGTGCTTCCTGGTGTTTGGACGAAGCCTCCAGTTTCAGTGTGTGCCCATTACCTCTAGTCTTGCCACTGGGCACCACTGAAAATAGACTTGTTCCACCTTCTTTACACCCTCCCTTCAGGTGTTTGTTCACATTGATGAGGCCCTCTGTGAGCCTTCATTTCTCCCATCTGGCTGAGCCTCCCAGCTCTCCCAGCCTTTCCTAGCATGAGAGATTCTGCAGTGCTTGCAGCCTTACAATCAAAGATACTCCTTTAATTCTGCATATAATCTTCTGTCGCACATTTTCTCGGTTGAAATATAGGTGGGATCATTAAATACCAGGCAGCAGTTGAAGAGAGCACAAGAGGGCTCTTGTGTGTTGTGCTGTGTTTGGGGAATGTTGCAACTAGTGACTAAGGCTTTTTGTCCTAGAATCAGTCAGACTTGTTTATGAGTGGCAGGTGCCCAGCACATAGAGGGAAAGATAAAGGGAGGCTCCCAAGTTCATCTGAGAATTTAAGATGGCATAAACTGGAAGAGGATTCTGGTCTTTCTCCACTTTATCTGTTTATTCTTGCCTTGTCTTGATCTCTTCTCATGAAATGGTTTGAGAAAAATGCAAAAAATTAACACAGCAAAAAATTTGAGCAGCTGAAGGTACAAAGAGGCAGGAGTAAATCCACTTTGTGTCATGACCACACATACTTAATATCTCACCTGTGTAAGAGAGATCTCAGGCTATGTTGACATTGGCATCACTAAATGCTGAATAAAGTTCTCAAAATATTTGAATAATGAAATTTGAACTTTTTATTAAAAATTTACCTTTTGTCTTGGTTTTTTCAGTAAGAATGAGTGAAATTAATTAATATTAATTCATATATTTGGTGAAATAAGCTATGTATTTAATTTTCATCTTTCTGCCAGCCACCTAGTTTTAAGGCTAACCTGAGACTCTTTAGCTGCACAAATTGTGCTGCTTAGATTTTGAATTAGGATCTCTGTCCCCCAGTAGTTGTTTCCTCTGATGGAGAATAGTGTGGGATTTTGTTCTGTCACAAGCATTTGACTCTCATAATTTAATAACATCATCTAGGCTAAACATTTCTGTAATTCAGCAATTTTATTTCCAGAAAGAATTTAGAATTTACTATTCACTATTCCTGTGATAATTAATTACAGAAATCAATTATTTCTATAAGTAGAAGGTTGAAACATTGCCAAGGGTTTTCACCATTAAGAAAAGAAAGAACAAGGTCACAGGTGGCAGTAATTCTGCTCCAGAAGCTCTTGGGCTCCACACACAAGAAAGAATATTTCTGAAAAATCCTCTTTGTACAGAATGGTTTTTTTTTTAATGTTCAGTATGTCTCCTTTCAACACTTGAGAGAGAAGAGAAGCAGTATGCGATAATGAGATAATTCACCTTTCAATGAGATTGAAGACTGACAACCTTATCAAGAATAGGACCTTTTGTTTCCAGTCATTGCCACAACACAGATATGTGACATCTTTATGCTGGAATTAGTGAAGCTGCAGTGGACCATCCTTCTATAATCTTATTACAGTTTCTGAGTACATCTGAAAAGTGATCTCTATGATATGATACATTGCTGAACAAGGAATACAGAAAATTATTTCAGTTTCTTCAACTGTTGCTTCCCTCATGAAGAGAAAAGTTTTAAGTCTATAGAAGTTGAAGATTGACTAGATCTGTATATTTCAAAAAATATGATAGTTGAAAAAGTAACTCTTGGGGTTTTTTTGAGATTTTAGACCACAAAATACAATGTAGTGAGAAACTGATAAAGGATCATTTAGAAACAGATGGATATTCTTGGCAGTATTTTTTTTTCAATGAGGTCTTATTTTCTATAACTCAATTCAATGTAGGCAATCACTTTTTTTAAGTGGTCTTATTATAGAAAATGGAAGAACAGGTTTACAGCTAATCATAAGGTACTTCCTGGCTGGTTTGTATGTCCTGATTTCTGTTCTGACATAGAGGCAAACGGCAGTAACAAGTTCCAACATGATTACATATTCTCTCTGTTTAACAATTTACTGCTAGGTTTTGTTCTAAACACATCTAATTTGCACTAGCCCTTTTACTGTACAAAGAATTTCTCCTTGCTGTTTTTGAAATTTTCATTTGCTTTTCTAATCATCTGCTTCAAATATATTAGTGGTGCTGGTTCTATTGACAAAATTGGTTTTGTTGTAAGAAATGATCACAGTGGGAGGAAAAGCAAGAATAAAAAATGTAGTGATGTCAACCAGGTATCAGTGGCCAATTTCTTACGAAAGGAGCCTTAACAAGGCAATGGTGAACCTGCTTTTTATTTGTTACAGTAGAATTCCTGGTTCAAGATAGGTGTGTGCTCTACTGTACTTGCACGATCACAGTGGCCAAGACAGTTATCACAATAGTAAAATTAACCATTTGCTTGAATGCTTGCAGGAGAAATCATACATTCATTTATAAAAATTCTAATTTGTTCTCCCCTTTCATGTTATTGGGCAAAATCCAAAACAAAAAGACATCTGTCCCACATCCCAAATTTTAATTAATGTTTACATTGGGCTAAAAGCTTTTCAGCTTGTCCCACTTAGTTCCTTCTTTGAACTCTTATCAAATGTAAAATAAACCAATAAAGCTATTTAGATGCACAGAAGATCCATGGAAAGAAAGGGCGGGACAGGATTGTAAAAAATACATGCATAACTTAAAAAAATATCTCAAACACTATATAACTAATCTTTTTAGGGTAAGCATCATAGGCATGCTATTATCAGTGCTGGATTGATAACATGGGAATGAAAGAGGAAAAAGAAGGCAAAAAAGAGTTTAGGAAAAACAGAACAGGATAGTCAAAAATATTACAAGAATTTGAATCTTTGGGACTGGTGACATCTTTCATGAAACAATATGCATTGTAAATTTTTTTTTTTGTAATTTGACTTTGCCAGTGTGTATCACAGGGACATGATTTAAATTACGCTTATTCTATAGACTCAAGGTTTTTATCCAGATTAAAATAAATCCCAAATCCTGTTTATCCAGCCCATGCATAATTATGTGGAACTGTTTTTAACCAAAATACATTATGTAATGGAATATAATCAAAAATATGTAGAAATGGAGCAGAAGGGAGCAGATGAACAAATAAACAAGGTCTCAGCATATTTCACCTGCAGGTCTTTAAAGCTAATTTTAAGTTTAACCATTTCAAATAAGCATAAAGTATTATCTTCTAGTTTGCAATCTAAGGTGTAGAATTTTGTTTAGAAAATCAAGTTAAGTCTTAGTGCATTATTACTCCTGAGATTAAAAGGGTTTCTGTTTAATCTCTTTTTTTTTTATTTTTTCTTTTCCACTTTACCTGGATTCTTAAATATATTACTGAGGATAATTTAAAGCATCTTTTGAAATATATTCTCCAATGTTTTTATATATATATATATATGAGTATGTGTGTGTATATGTTGCATGTACATATATATATATATATAAAATGCAAATGATTATGCACTTCATATTTCAAAGGAGAAAGAGGACTACATTTTTGAATTTTTTTCAGCTTTCATTCATGAAATGGAAAAAAAATATATTGGATGAAATTCTGCCTTCGGAATTTGCAAAAAACTCCAAGTAAACATGGGCAGGAGTCAAACACATTTGTCTGAGGACAATATTAGTCCTTTGTTCTGTAAATGCAAATATTTCATGCAAAATTAAGTAAAAAAACCATGCAAGTCCAACTCATATACACATGGCTAATAGCCAAGAAAACTTCATTGGTGCGTGTGTTAACATGCATATATGGTTTAAACCAAGAGCATTCACACAAAGGAAAATGCAGAATGATCAGCAGCATGGCAACTTTGTCAGTGACATTCCTACAGAGCAGCTATCTAATGCAAACCAATATGCACATGACCTTTTTGGGGCAGAGAAGCATAACTTGAGTTGTGGGGTAAAACAGTGATTAATAAACGTGGTTAGATTAGCATTTTTCAATGTCTAATTTTTAGTAACCATTTTGCCCCACATCTGATTCTACTTGGATTATTTCCCTTTGCTATCTACCCCTTCATCATGCAGAAAGTTACAATTAAAATCAGAAAGCATTGAACAAGCTCTAAACCCAACAGATAACATGGATATTCTCCACACTTTATACTGGAATTAAATTTGATATAAATACCTCCTGCTCTTACCAGTGGGTGGTGTTATTCCATGTATTTAGGTGTGAAGCAGACAGGAAAGAGATAAATCTTTCATAAGTACAACGTAAATCACACAATTCTTATATTATCCTTGTACTAAGTGTAATACATTCAAACTCACTTTTAAAGGAAATTAAGTGATTGACACAAAACTTGAGAGATAGAGCTGTGAACAGAATAAGGAATAAAATACAACAAAACAAGATACTAAACTTGAGGGTTTTTCCACACTTTATTTAAAACAAATCCTCCGCACTGCCTCACAACCATATTGCAGAATATGGGCTATTTAATCCATTTAATTGTTAATTCACATTAATGACAAATCCAAGGCTAATTTCAGTACACCAATTTCTGAATTATGCAACTTTTCACGTGACAACATCCAGTTATAGTTATTATTTCATGTGAAACAGGTGTTTTTAGTACATCCATTAGTGGTAATGAATTAGTTAAGGCATACATGATTTTGTAATATCTTCAGAAATAATTCAGTGAGCTACTTTCGGCTTAGGTCGCACACACCTGCAGCTTAAGGGCCTGATCCTGCAGAGTGCTGAGTACCCCACAATTCCATTGCCATCAGAAGGAATTAGGGCTATTCAGTGCCACACAGGATGAAGCTAATGATGCTGCCTTCCACTGCAGTAATCCCCAGCAGAGGTTTATACAATTGTCCTTGTCCTGCCCTGGACATACTATCACTCTGGAGGGGACACTCATGGAAGTGGCAGGTGAAGCCCAATATATTAATTTTCCATTGTATTTTTAAGATCTGCTTTACTTAATGGTAACCATAAAGTCAAATTGTCAGTGATTTACTTTTATAAAAGATTTTAATCAAGACCATTGTTTATGCTTACTGCATAAATGCATAGTACTCTGACAGTCATTCAGAAATGTATGGGTAGATACCACATGAAAGCTGTTTGAAAGTATGTCAAAATTTCGCAAGTTGATTTCTAGTTAAATTGTTACAAAAGTGTATGGATTTTCTTGTTCTTGACAGCTTTCTGGAGAGTTCTGCAAAATTTCTAATCCCCAGCTCTGAATAGCTCTGGAAAGCATCCCTACAGAGACACAGATTCACAGGTTCTTAAGATGTACAATGCCCTCAGTGTTTTCAAACTGATGTTGACTTTTCAGAAAAAATGTTTCTATCTCCAGAAAATAAGCCAGAGATATAGATGCTTACTTTTTCTCACTAGCAGATTGTTATTCCTTTTTAGCTAGCCATATATTTATAGAAGGAGAGATTACCGGGGTTTTTTTATTAAAACCAGAAAATAGGAGTGTTATGCCTTGTCACTTCCTAGAAATGAGTTTCTGTGGATGGCTAAATGGTTAGTAGTACTGTGTTGATTTTCAGCGCAGAATTATGTGGTTGTGAATGCAAGTGGATTACTTTTCAGACTATCATGTGATTCAAATACTTCTCTTAGAAAAGAGCAGCTAAACCTGCCCGCTCTTCTCTTCAACCCATTCTCAATATACTTGTTCTAGATTACATGGAAGGATTTTGAAAAATAATTGATTTCCACAGGTTTTATAGAACAGTAGCTCTAGATATCAACACAGGTACTCTTGTTTGATACTGGAAGTGGAAAATCACGGCAAAGAACAAACAAACATCAGGAACAGCTATGCCTGAAATAAGAAACCTGTGATTTTTTTTTTCTCTATTTAAGCTTACAGAAGTCACATGCAGTTCTCAAGCTTTCCTATAGACAGTGAGAATTCAGATTTCTGATATACCTGGTGATGACCTAGGCAGTGAAATGTTTGGATGCCAAACACGTAGTGGCTTGATTGTCAATAACTGAGATATATATTCACCTTCTTAAGCTTTACAGCTTATAAATACTAAAGACTTACAGAGTCTTTCTAAGTTCTCATGCATTTATCTATTCTTCAGCATCTCTGCCTGAAAAACAGAAGAACATACCATGTTCATGTCAATGCCATTGGTGTATGTCCATGCATGCTGGAAGTATTCCTCCAGTCGCTGCCGCAGAGGGTTCGGGATTTGATGAAAGCGGATGAACTCCTTCACTCGCAGCATCTGCATGTGATACCGTGCAGTTCCCGAGTAGAGTCTTTGGATTATTGCAGACACATTTCCAAAAATGCTAGCATACATCAATGCTGGATTAAAGAGAAACAAAACTTACTTAAGTCATATCATTGGGCTTTGCAGATGAGTATGGCTAAATAAACATTAAGAACAAAGAGAAGTGTTAAGAAGGTATGCATACATTTATAGGTTAAGTTTTAAATAAAAAAGAAAATATAATTATGGTTATCCAGATATGATGGGCTATAATTTCCTAAATCCACTCCAAACTCACCTTCTTACCTTATACAGGATTTGCTTACAGACACTGATATACAACACAAATCTTCTGACAGTTTGGATAACAGATTTTGAGTAGTCAAGCAACTTGATTACTTCCTGACACTGAATGAGTCACAACATATTTTTGCATACAACATTCCTTTCCCTAGGAATTTGCCCTTCCGGCTGCATGCTTATAATCTTATTAGCTTAGAATGTTAAGACATTTGCTCAAACACAGAGAGGAAAAAAAAGATTAAAATCCACGATAAAATTACTTACAGCCAATCAACATGACACAGATGGAAAAGATTTTCTCTGAGTTGGTGTTTGGAGACACATTTCCAAATCCTACACTTGTCAGACTGCTGAAGGTAAAATAAAGTGCTGTAACATATTTGTCCTTGATGGATGGTCCAGAGCTTGCATCACTCTTATTGTAATGCTTTCCTAGTTGCTCTCCTAAAGAATCCAACCAGCCAATCTTGTGAGCCAAGTAAGGTCTTTCTACATTTCCAATGGCATACCAAATGCAAGCAAGCCAGTGTGCAATTAGTGCAAATATGCACATGAGGAGCATCAGAACTGCAGCACCGTACTCGGAGTATCTGTCCAATTTCCGTGCTACCCTCACCAAACGCAGCAGTCTAGCTGTCTTCAGAAGGCCTATTAATGTAGTTGTCTGTAAAAATAAGATAGAAATTAATTTTCTCTGTTATCAAATGTATTCTCATGAATAGTGAGCACTAATAAACCACTAAAAATTCCATTATTTTGGGGAATCAACAAAATAAGTAGAAGGACCCATTTCAATGTAATTTTAATTTCATTTTCTTTAAACTATCAATTTCATTACAAAACCAGGGAAGAAAATAAGAAATTTACATTTAAAATCAAGATATATTGAAGTTGTCATTACATGCTAAATACTCTTTCACGTTGAATATTTTAATTGATCTGGACTCTTCAATCGACCATAATGGACTTAGTGATCCAACAGATTAATGACTTTTTAACATTATAAAGTCTGTACATTATTGGAACTACTCATAATTATATGACTGTCCACATAGGTAATAAGTATTCTTGAACAAAGATGTGTGACTATATTTGATCCTAACTTAGAAACTCCTTGCAATGCTCTGGCACACATATTCTAGCAAAGAGAAGTAAAGGGTGGAAGTGTTCCAAAGAGTATATCTACAAGATTCCTCCTGTCTGTAATGGTAAGAACACTCATACAGGTGAAAGAAGGTGAAACGCTGTGAACAGAACATCATGGAAAAGTTACTCCAGATGAATCTTTTTCCATCTTGCAAAAAGTGTAGTGGCAAGAACCAGTAATAAAAGTACTATACCATTAGAAAAAAAAAATTGGTGCAGTTTTAAGCAGGAATGTTTTCCAAGATTTTTAGTGCAGGCTTTTGCTATTATCCATTGAAGTCTCTTTGAGGCTCTAAAGGAATCTAAAGGTTATTAATGTAAGTTTGCAAATTTCAATTAGTGAATAATTTTCATACTTGCTAATTCCTTGTAGAAGGGATGGACAGCATTGTAAACAGGAACAATTGCATTTAAAAAAACTCCTCAGCTATCTTTTTTCCTTGCATTAAGCCTGAACATATATTAAAGTATTCAGTAAATGCCAAGACTGAATACATTTTTAAGAAGTGGTGTTTTTTTTGTTTTTGTTTTTTTTTAACATGCATGTATATTACATGACACTTAACAGGAAAAGTTTTCCAAGTCTCACAAACCACTCTGACAGTAGCATGCATCACATTAAAGCTTTCTTGCAACAAGTACTAGACTAGTTTTTATGTTTTATTAAATCCTTGCATGTACCATATTTCTGAGTAAAACCCCAAAGCTCTTGGAACAAAACAAGAGTCTTTCTTGGCTGCATTTCTTAGTGGACAACTCAATAAATTGTTCATATTTTCTGAGTAAATGAGCAAGAGGATAATGTAGGGTAACACTCCTTAGTTCAGTTTAACACCTCAAAAAATAACTTCAGGGTGAATTTCTCATTACCACATAAAGAAGGTTAGTGGCCTCAATAGTCTGAAAGACCATACCCTTCAAAATGCTGTGCCTAGCTGAGATTCCGAAGCATGTGAATATTGTGATCAGGTAATTTTTTTTTTGGTAAGGTATATCAGGCTTAAATATTTATGATCTCTTAAGAAATGCTAAAATTTGTTTTTAGTGGGGTATTTGAAACATTCTATTACAGATGTAGCCATATCTCTACATCACGCAAGAGACCACACATTCTTACAGTGCCCCTTAAATAGATCAGATGGTAGATTCTGAATCTACAATATGTCAGCACTGTTCCACCTCATTCTTAAGATAAAACTTGCTAATATTATTCATCCTCAGTGTCAATCCTATACTTAGAAACATCAGTTTGAGCTCTGGAGCATGTGGAAGGTATATAACACAAGAAAACTTCATCTCTTCAAGGGTAAAATCAGCATGAATGAGACTAGATATGCTTTAAAACATCAAGAAACTCATCCTGAGTTTTAATTTTCTTTAACACAGTGGAAAGGCTTTAACACTAAAATATAGCCAGTGGTAGAGGTGAAAAGCGTGGTGCACAAGATTTGATGCACCTTACATGCTGTCCACTTCTCAGCATAGATGTAGCCTTCACACAGTAATGGTACACCTCCCACGGGTCACTTGGCCAGGGACAGAAGTTCTTGCTTTCAGAACTACGTCTCATGCAACGCAATTTTGTTGGTGTGCTGGAATACTCTGAACAGCACAAAACCCAAGGAGGCAGGGGTCCTACTCTATGAGTTACCTTACCCCATCTTGCACCAACAATTATTGTCTGCAAATAGCAATCTGATAGATGCTGCTCTCTTCTCTGGATTGCTTGCTTCTCTGTTTTCATCATACCTATCTGCTGGACTACAAGAGTAATTGGATAATCACATCAGAATCTTTTCTCTTCTTTTCTTTCCATCTATCCATTATTTTTATCTTCCCAAGTATCAGGGAAGCCACCTAACTTTTACAACACACACACAAAAAAGAGAGAATTATTTACTACCAACTATCATCATTTTGAGTCTGCTTAAGCAGAAAAAAAAATTAAAATTACATTATTTCCCTGTTTTAGAAATTGTAAAGTTAACGGTCTAACTCTGTTGCTTTCTTATGGTTGAAAAAGTACAGCTCAAATAGAAGCATTCAGATAGTGCTGTATGTGGTATTTGGATTATTATCTCCTGCCCTTTCAAGACTCCATTTGATATCAAGGTGTTTTAAAGCTGCATGAGCACACCTGGAGCTCTCTTTAGAGCTTATGTTGTTTAATAAAAGGACTATTCAATACAATTTTTCATTGGGGATCTTCTTTGAAGAATCCCTAGATAACCAAAAAGAGCTATTTCATAAAAAAGATAACCCTTATGACTGAAAAAATTCTATTAAATGAAAAATGCTCCATTCTGACAGTTTTACGTTTGCTTCTTCTTGATAAACTATCAAAAAGGGATCATTGCTGAAATATTATAGTTAGCAATGTAGGAAGAAAAACTGCAGTAAGTAGCAGCTTAGAAAAGTGATTGACATATTCAATACCATGAATGAGAGAGAGAAGCTGTGATGGCACGGTGAATGAAACATAATCTATAAAGCATCACTGCTGCTTAGATAAACAAACCAGTTTTTCCAGGTAATGAACCTGGTCAATTACTAGATTTTGAGGGAATAAAGAATCAATTTACTTATATCTGCAATAGTGAAAAAGTCATTACATGGTCCAATCATTTCTGTTTCAACTTCTGCATTTTTATATTTGTCCACTCATCTGCAAGAATGCACTCATTTGTTACTGTAATCTGTAACATTATCTTATGTTAAAGTTATCCCTTTAGCAGGACTTTAGCACCTGGCACTCTACTCTTAAGCACATCTGTAACAGGGGAGGTGTGAAAGAATGGTGTTCAGGGGCAAATCCAAAGAGCACTCCTTCAATGAACTTTGGAATTGATCCTTTATGTTCCACACTTCTAATCACTGAAAATAATTTTTGGCAATCACAAGTGATCAATGATCAGAAAGGGATGCAGACCATGCCTGAAGGGGAACATTGTAGTCTGTGTTAGAAGTAATGCCATTATGAAAATGTTTGTCTTTCACGTGTCTGTGCTTTCGACACCACAGAAAAAGTTATCTGCAGAAAGATGGACAGCTGCCACAGATAATGAATGCAAAAGGTGATCAAATTTGCTCTTAAATCTCTGGGCTTTTTAGTCACTTTCTGAATAAAAAAGTTCTCTTCTGGTAAAAGACCTATTAATATGTTCCCTCTGTCCTTTATATTACTCTCTCTCTTCTTATTGCTTTCCTTAACAACATTTATTTTTACTGCATGGTTTTATCTCATGTTTCTCTAGACTCCTCATTTACCTTTTGCTTGGTTTGCTGCTTTTTTTTAAAAAAGAAACTTCTGCATTCTGTGCATCACAGAAAAGTCAAACCCAATTCTCTACTTGTCAGTTCACTTTTCAGAAAAAAAATTATGATTTTATCCCTTTTTAAGTTAAATAAAATTGTTTGGAAGAACTGGGTCAGGAATACAGAATATAGCATATATTTTATATACCTTTGGGCCAGTTTTGGATGCATGTATTGAACAGTTTTTGACTCTATTGTGTAAATATATCATGTCTGCCAAGGTAATATTTTTTTCCTTCTTTTGATAGTCCGTATTCTTGACAAAATAGACAACAGTCAAATGTCTTTGGTAACTAGCATAGTTTATGCTACAATTAATCTGTTTTCTGCTAAGTAAATGTCTGATCTAAACATTTTGAACAGAGAAAATTTATTTTAATGATGCAATGCCAACACAGCATTTACATGCATCATGGGCAGTTTTTAGAAAGTAAGCGACAAATCAAAGCAGCAGTTCTTATATAAAACCATTTGACCAAGTCCTTCATACACAACATATTTATTATTTCTAAAGACAGTATCAAGTATGGTATAACTGAAAAATACTAGCTGAATCATTCAATATTTTCTCTTGTCAATGAAAGCTAATATTGTACATTATTCTACATAGGAAGATTTAATTTTAGTTTAACTTTAAAAGATGGAATGGAAA
The DNA here is from genome assembly GCA_013397845.1 of Melanocharis versteri. Classification (NCBI taxonomy): domain Eukaryota; kingdom Metazoa; phylum Chordata; class Aves; order Passeriformes; family Melanocharitidae; genus Melanocharis; species Melanocharis versteri. The sequence goes on along the minus strand of VZTG01000864.1, from coordinate 420,460 downwards.
TACTAAGCAGCCTATTAAATGACAAGCAAAAAATACTTTAAGATACACAGAATACCATTATGAATTAATAAATTAAGATTTCTTATTCATTTAAGCTTACCTCTTCAGAGCCAGAGCCAAAAATCAGCAGGTCAAAAGGTATTGCAGCAACCATGTCAATTAGGAACCAGCCTTTGAAGTAGTGAATTGCTATTTTTGCTGGGTCACTTACCACTTCTTCATTCTGGTTTACATATGTTGTTCTGAAGTTTATTAGAATGTCAATGATAAACATAATATCCACAATTAAATCTACAACATTCAGCGGGCTGCAGGAATATCCACACTCTCTCCTCTTCCGATCCTCACTGTCATTCAGAAGGAAGGCAGCAGAGTAAGGGGTGAATATGGCGGTGTATATGACCAGCAACAGAATGAGCCAGTCCCAGACGGCTTTGAAAGGACTATAGTGCAATATAGTAAACTTGTTGATGCGAGGTGTCTGGAGTTTGTATTCTGGTAGAACATCAGCCCCTAAGGATAGAACCTAGAACAAGAAATATACCACATCAATAACCAGACAGTGTATCTACTCCATTCCAGTAAACATAGCAAACAGATGACAAACTTAAAAAGTACTTCATTGTAGTTTTGAGGATTAAGCTTCAATTACTTGGCTTTTTGGCAAACTAAACTCCTCTGAAATTTGTGGTGTCTGCCAGGTCCAAAAAATTCATTGACAATTTTGCACAGTAGGTTGATTCTTGTCCCCTGTAGCAAACATGAAGAGGCATATCTTATATCCGTAAAATCCGCATTATTAAGCATGTCATCAAATTCATTTATCAACCACATGATAACCTTGTCAGCCTGCTCATGGCCAGTGAATGACTTCTCTTGCAGTGATGTAGTGTTTTTCTCCCAAAGCAAATCTATTATCATTGGCTTACATTCCCTACAAAAGAGTATACTCTCATTAGAAAATGTAGGCAATCAAAAATAAAAAATAGTTAGCGAAAGATCCATTAGTGTCCTTGATAGCTATCTACACTTTGAGTTTTGTGGTGTGAGAAACCTTCATGCACAGACAAATTTTCTCTGAGGCTATAGCTCTAGTTCAGCTAAAGGTGTGACAAAGAATGATACCACAGGAGTATTGCCTTTTGCTCCACTTCTACTTTCATCAATGCCTAAAGCTTATTATTCCTTTAAAAGTATGGATTTGTTATCTGCTGGTGTTATCTAAGTTGGATTTCAATTTTATTCGGAAGGATTATGCTTGTAAGCACTGCTTAATTTGCTGGCTCTGGAAGCTGAAATGTTTGCTTTGTTGCAAAGAGCAAGCATTGTGTGAGCACCAGATAAAACAAATTTCCTTTGGCTGCTCTTTCAGTCTGACTGAACTCTGACATGAAGGAACAAAACCTTTAGGGATAAGAAGGTAAATTATATTTTGTCTCTATGCAGCGTTTGGGACTGTCAGCAATGATGTTAATTATTGCCTTCCGTGCTGCAAATGATCTCCAAATGCTATGGGACTCAGAACACCATTTCATTTTACATAGACCAGTGAACAAACATCAGATGGTGACAACCTTCAGTTATTACCCATTTGGGTAATATTCATGCTCATTAAATCTTATACCCTTTTCCCACCAGTTACTTCTGCTTGTTCCTTATTGTCCTATTATTTAAAAACAATTCTATTTAGAAAATAAGTTATTTCAAAAGCTATTAAAATGAATAATTCTATTCAAATGAAATGATGATTGGAAGGAGATATACCTTGTCAGTAATATTGTCTGCTTTTGTTTGCTTTCTTTTTAACGTTAGTATTGTGGGAATTGACATTCCAGCTTGTTCAAGACTGAGGGAGTCCATGCTCCTCAAACATAATCTTATAAAATTCTAAGGGTCAGCATGCTCTTTTCTGTTTAAATTTCTGACAGAATGTGTTGTATAAACCTTAGATCCTATTCTTAGTAATCTAGGTGGTGCTAATCTTATTGAGTCAAATTCTACTCTGAAAATGTGAGAACACAAGAGTTGATGACTACCCTTCTTTGAACTTGAAGACAGAAGTGATTAAGCCATCCAAAAGATTATATGCTAGCTTCAAGCAGCCACTAAGCACTGTGCTGAGCTGCTGGTAGAGGCTGTTCATCAATTTTTTGTATTGTAACTAAGACTTGCACTTAAGTAATGGTGCTGGCTATTTTTTAATGCATTAAACACATTAGCTGACAGCAAGCTGAAGCATTGCTTAGTCTCTTAAGCAGTCTTAATATTTTCAGTCCCCCACCTGATGAGTTGACAAGAATGTTTTCTTAGTATTTGAGAACAGTGAGTATATGTGCCAAGTGAGCTGCTATTTATAAAATTTATATCACTGTTCTCCTCCTGGATTTTCAGACAATGAAGAAAATGGATTAGGCAACAAGGACAATGAAGCTTACTTCACATGTTTCTTTCTGTTGCTTGAAAATTCCAGACACTGTGCTTCATTTCAGAGCTACACATAATGTAAATTGGACTAATTCCCCTGAAATCCGACTCCTAATCTAATTTTAGTTGCATTTATTGCTTAATTGGTTTGAACTGAGTCAGGCAAAACTGGAGTTAAAAAACCCAAACAACTGGACAAAATGAGGGAACAGCAGTATAAAAGTGATCACAGCAGAAATGCATCCAACTTTTTTTGGTGATAGCTTAGACACACAACACAGGAGGGGCTGAACTGATGGATGCGAATTTCATATTCATAATGTTATATAGAAATTTACATTTCTGCATTGCTTACTCCCATGCAATGAGAAGTGAAAACAAACACTCGTGTAACTATTTTGTTTGCTGTATCTTGACCAAGATGTGACTTCATTTCTCAAATAAAAAAATCACAGTTGCACACACACAAAAAAGACAAAACACATTATTTAGTTTTATCTTGGCAGTTTCAATAAAGACTGATTGAATATGAGGTGAATTTTTCCTTTTTCCTGTTGTGTTACATCCTTGCAAAGCTTGGGTACTGATGTTGGCCAATTTTGGCCATCTTGGCTAGATGGAAGACTTCAGTCTGCTTAGAAATCCACTCAGAAGACCTTTAATATTTCCACTTAAAACAGTTGCCATCAAATTCACTGTTCAATTTCAAGGTTAAACAAACTGTACTATATTTTGCCTTTGAGTAAAGAACTGTGATATAAAATTCAACTTTGCGGTGTTCCTGTTTATCTCATTCACTGTTTAAGTAGCACTGCTGCAAGTTGGAAGACATCGTTCAAACTTGTTTTTGATTCTGTGAATCTTGCTTGAGGTTTTTCACAAAGACAGGGCTGGTGAACACCTTCTACAGTTTATAGGTTCATGCACTCACTTCCTAAGATCACAAGTTCAAGGTGGCATTTATTACAGAAGGGCTGCAATCAGATACCCAGAAAAACACGGAGTGAGATCAAAGTGACTGTCATAAATTGTCACAGTTTTAGATTTTTTTTTTTGGAACTGTTTGGTAGCTTTCAGTTCCTCAAAGATAACAGTAGTTCACTGAAATGGAAAGAAAATATATTTAGGGATAATGAAAATTTATTATTGGCTGCAGTTCTTTCAAGCAAGAAGGAGAAAGGAAGCGCATGTACCAGAGGTGTACCAGGGGNAAAGAGATTCAGTAAGCCTGACCACTTTACACTGGGTTACACTGTTTATGGTGTAACCTTTTTTTGGGCAGTACTCTCATCTTTCACCTTGAGAAAACGTGCCTGGTACCTGGTATAATTTCTTCCCTGTGTTGTGTTTAAAAAACCTTGTTTTGCATAGCGTTTTTTGATGAAGTGTCAAAGAGCCAAACTGGGTTGATGTGCTTTGCAGTACATTGGCCATATGCTTCACTGGGTAACTGGATTGTGCAGGGGACTCCTGCTACATGCTCTGCAGCATCACATGCAGAAACAGTATTTGACCCTTCTTCTTCCCTGTACAGGTTCATTTATAAAATAGAATGTGTAGGCAAAATGTTAGACAAGATGTTGGATGATCTGAGAATTTTACTCTGGTGTCTGTTACTGAGTTTCTCAGTGATCTTAGGCACACTGTTGTTTAACATCTCTAATTTCTGTCAAGTCGAGAGAATAATATTTACAAATGAAAGTATCCTAGAGGATAATGAGCAGAAAACATTCATAAAAGCTGTTTCGCAACAGCAATGGGCTCCCATAATTCTTACTTCTCTAAATTTAGTTGATTCTTTTTATTTTTTAAAATTAATTCACACAAATATTTGTCCTCTTCTCCTGCACCAAAAGCAGTGTGACTAGCAGGTCGCGGGAGGTGATTTTCCCCCTCTCACTCTCATGAGACCCCACCAGGAGCGCTGCATCCAGCTGTGGGACCCCCTGCATGAGATGGGCGTGGTCCTGTCAGAGCAAGTCCAGAGGAGGCCACAAAGGTGAGCAGGGGGCTGGAACACCTCTCTGACGAAGACAGGCTGAGTTAGGGTTGTTCAGCCTGGAGAAGAGAAGGCTGTAAGGAGAACTTATAGCACCTTCCCATGTCTAAAGAGGGCCTACAAGGAAGTCAGAGAGAGGCTTTTTGCAAGAGGACGAGGGGGAATGGTTTTAAAGTGACAGAAGACAGGTTTAGATTAGATGTCAGGAAGTGTTCGTTACAGTGAGGGTGGTGAGTCGCTGGAACAGGCTGCTCAGAGCAGTTGTGGATGCCCCATTCCTGTGGGTATCCAAGGCCAGGCTGGATGCAGCCTGAGCAACCTGGAGTAGTGGAAGGTAGCCCTGTCCATGGCAGGGAGATTGAAATAAGATAATCTTTAAGGTCTCTTCCGACCAACACCATTCTATCATTCTATGATTCTACTATTCAAACTGTACATTTTCAAGAGACTCTGAGACACCCATACTGCTATCACATGTATATTCATAAATTTTGTTCTGAGGCATTTTCATTCTAAATTTATTAAAGAATGCAAATGCACACAGTAAAAACCAAAGACCTAGAAACAAAGCAGAATAATAGTATATGAATAAATCATAGCAGAAATAATAAATGATTAATGCCACCATGAATTGTTAAATAAATATTTCTGTCAAATCATTGCATGGATTAACAGTATGGTTTCCTGGTTATTCTAGCATTTCATGAGAGCAGGTGTAGGGTAGGGTTATTACATGCTGGACCAAGGATCTTCAAGTGACTATAGAGCTATGTAAAGCACATGAACATGGAAAACAACCAGAAAGCATGCCTGATGCTTTCAAGAAGCACTGAACTCATCCCACAAACATATTGCAATTGCGTGGACCAAATGCAATATTCAAGTTATTCAGAAAATATTCGACCTTTCTCACTTCTGCTAAGAAGTCACAATATTTTTGTGCTGTATATTTCCAAACAAACAGCAGATAGGTTACTAATGTACACTCACACAAAGAATATGCAACATATTCACAATCTAGGTAATGCCTTTCATCTCAGACAGAAGTACTGCACATCCAGAAAATCTGAACAAAGAGCAATGTTTACAGGTGACAAAATACCAAAAGAAGTATAAGGGCTTGAGCAAAACCCAACAGTTTTAAGGTAGATGGACACAGATATCTGTGTGAAAAGTAGATGTGGAAGTCTGATGGTTGCAAACCTTATCAAAATAGATGGTATTTTGCTATGTATCATGACCAAGTGTGCCTCATATGAAGTGTATGTATATTTAAATGATGTAGTTACGTTCAGTACTAAATACTGTTTTGTCACTGCTGCTTTTGCAACAGATGAATTAAAGTAAATCTTGTACTAACAAGGTTAGCTACTGCATAGCACCTCTCATGTTAAGAGAATTTCATAAACATTAAATAAATTCAAACTATAAATATAGTCCCTAATTACTTTGGGAACTTTAAAATAAACATTTATCTCACCCATAAAACATCTTGCGTAAAACTATGGAAGATGATACCTGTTCAAATACAATGTTGAAATACTTATTTCTAGGAAATACTATATGACATGAAAAAATATTATTTTGCCAATGTGTTGCTGGACTCACTCCAGCAGTAGTCCAGTGCTAGGCACACAGCCCTGAGAACTGAGTGGATGATCACTCCTGCCTCCTTAAGCCAGGAAGGATATAGCAAATCTAGAAACACATCAATTCTTTATATGCTGAGAGACTTGGATATCTACTATGAATAATGATTTAAGAAACTTGTTGTATAAAGGATTTTCAACACCAAAATATGAAATTTACATGAAAATGTAAAGAAGAAACTGAACCAGGATAATTGTATTGTAAATATTATTGTAGCTGTTGGAAAAAAAGGGAAGGAATTTGGAACATCTGTCTCCTCAGATCTAATCCAAATACACAACACACTCTCTTCCTTTTAACAGGTAGTTTTGAACTAATTTTCAGATCTTTATCAACAAGGCTAATAACAGTATTGGACAGGAAAAACTCAGAAAGGAAAAAAAAAGAGAAACATGAATCAGACTTGTAAGCTAAAGCCATATTCTTGTAATTGACTGTTTTTGTCCTGACCTTAAATCTGAATGATAGTGCACTCAAAAAATGAGGCAGTATTACTTCAGCTTTAAAATGATTTTAATAGATTTTATGGAACTGTCTTCTCTTGATGTAACCTCTTCTGGCTCTCTTTTCTCCTGTGTATTAGTTCTATTGAAGCTGCCAAGCTATAACTAGCAAGTACATCTCTTTCCTTTCCTTTCTATTCATACCATTACCATGAGACATCTACAGACTGGACCTCCTAAGGAGATTTCTGAATCTAAAACCAACTAAAAATAAATATTACACGAGAATTAATGAACAAATTGAATTTAAATTAACATTGGCTCTCTGATAGTAGGCACTACCTAATTCCCCAAAAGATTATAATGGACTTTCATATTTCAGTCATCTTGATGATTGTCTTCCTTATGCAGACATGAACAATTAAGAAGGTTACACCAGTACTGAAAGAAAGTTGAAGTTGCTCTTGATTTGGTTCAAACACAGCATTATATAAGGCTTTCATATGTCAGCATAACAAGGTATTTTTACATGTCAAAAATATTTTTACATGTCTTTCAAAGGACAGCTATTGAAGAACATCTCCCGAAATACTAATGGTGGGGAATGTTAATAATACTTGTCTTCTTGTCTTACTCCTTTATCTTTTTTGAAGGGTTTAAATTTATGTTGTATGGCTATTTGTATATAATGCTGAATGCTAAAACATTCTCTGTGAGACAGTTTGAAGTATAATAATGAGGTCTTATATAGAAGCTGGTTTGTTTTTTTTTTTTTTTACTATGTCCAGATATTCACCAAGTGTAGTTTTAGGTGGCTATTGAAACAGAACTTTTGTTATTAGTGGTAGAACCTGAAAATTTGAAGCTTATCTCAGTGTATTTGAATATTTTTTTTTGTTCCAGATATCAATCTGTTGCTACATGAGGCTTGTTTGAGAGCAGTGGGATTTCCTGGGAATGCTAAGTGCCTTGCTGAGGCCATGAAGTGCCAAACTTTTGTAAAGTTATCAAATAATTACATAAATCTTATTCAGCTAAACATATTTACCTACACAGCAACCCAGAATCTTCAAATGGTTAAAGACAGTTATGCATGTCCTGTGATTTAAGCAGTAGAACAGCTTTTTCCTCCTGTTTGTTAAGTAAAATTGTCTAGGTTTCAGGGAAATAATATTTATTGAATATTACCATCAAACAAAACTCTTTCACCAAAATTGAATATATGTAATATATCTACATATAATTTATTTTTATTAAGCTAGATATTAAAAGAGAGGAGGTATTTTTATAGGTAATTTTCCATGAAAATATCAAGAAATGGTATATAATCTTAAACCTCAGCCTCTTCCTGCCAGTCAGTATATAATTACTTTCACATTAGTGGGTAATGCACTGTCAGAACAACACTTAGAAGCACATAGATTTACTGAGAGTGCTTTACTGAACTTTAAATCTTAAATTAGGGATATACAGGTCATTAAAGAAGATATTTACAACTGACTTTTTTTAGCAAAAGTTAATGACAGAATATGTATTAAAAATTGCGTAACCCACTTCTTTAAAATCACTATGAGATATTGTTTCAGAAGACAGCAAATGCAGTCCTTCAATATTCTAGTGAATTTGTGAGTTATTTGCTGCTCTTCTGGCAACACTAAGCTGCTGACAAGCATTTATATGCCTGAAAACAAAACATCAAGGGTCAAATTTGTAATAAGATCTTAAATTACTGTGTGTTTTTTTAGTAATCAAAAAGATATTTTCTATCATCTCTTCATGGCATGACAATAAAACAAGCAGATTTTATGCTTGCTGATGTTATTTCTGCCTTACAATATTTAAGAAAAAAGTATTTTCCATTATTATACATTTTGACTGGTTTGCTAGCTGTCCAATACTTTGATAAGATAAAGAAAAGCATAAAAGGTATAAGAATTTCCCAAGTGCATGGAGTGAAAATGAAGCTACATTCACAGTTTGGTTCTTTGATTACAGTATTTACTGACATAACTGTCAGGAGTATAGAAGAAAGGGAGAAAAGATACTTATGCATATATTCATATTTAAGTTTAACTTTCCATTTCATGGTAAATATTTTTTTTCCTATAATATGCAAAATAAGCAAACTTTAGTTTCTAGAAAATCTGCATTTTGTGATTAGACCCCATGGTGTTTAAAAATGTAGGAACTGCAATTGAAACTGCTCTGGTAGGGAGAAAAGCTTACTTTAGAAATTACCATCTTCCCTGTGGCTCTCCTTGTTGGTTCCTAATGAGTACATCCCAACCTTGTTCGCTTAAGGGAGATACTTAGTCTTAGCATTCTGCCCAGGTTGCCCAAGTTCCTCTCTCAACACCACTTTTAGGAAAGTTTAGTGCATCACCCAAACTTCTATAAAATTTGGTCATCAATATTTTTACCAAAAAGCCATTTGGCAAGGGTAGATGGAACAAAACGCATACATAGATGTAGACAATCTGAAGATACAAATTATATTTCATTAGTAAAACCAACCTATAAAAGCATGATCCCGATTTCTAGGGCCATCCATTCAATTTATGCTGGTTAGGCAGAGAAAAAGGGTGAATTTGTGAGCATGGAGAAGTGGGCAGACAAACTTGTCTTTGCTCAGCCACTAGCTGGATCTTACATTAGACGCATTTATTTTTTTTACAATGCAAAAACATATTTTGTTTTTGGGGAATTGTGGCAAGACATGGTATGATCTTCATGATGATTCTTCACTAAATACTCTGGTACTCCAATAAAAACAATAACAAAGCAGAAATAGCACAGAATCAGTGAGACAAAAGTAAGTCCTTGAGAAGCTCTACCTTGCCTGTGTTATGCTAAATGAAGCTTACATTTAGGAGAGAACAGGACATTTCATTTATGGATTTAACCAGTGTCCTGGTTCTGGTTATGAGAGAGTTAATTTTCTTCTTAGTAGCTGACACAGTGCTCTGTTTTGGATTTAGTGTGGGAATAATGTTGACAACACACTGATGTCTTGGTTGCTAAGTGATGTTTATCCTAAGATATGGACTTTTCAGTTTCCCAGGCTCTGTCAGTGAGCAGGTGCACAAAAAGCTGGGAGGAAGCATGGCCAGGACAGCTGACCTGACCTGGCCAAACGGATAGTCCATAGCATAGAATGTCATGGCCAGACTGTAAACTGAGGGGGATTACCAGAAAGAGAGACTGATCACGGCCTGGGAATGGGTTTGGCATCAGTCAGCAGGCAGCGAGCAATTGTATTGTATCACTTGTTTTTCTTGGGTCTTCTTTCCCTGTGTCTCCATCCATCCACTGAGGGTGCAGGAAGGACCTGAGCAGCTGCTGTATGATACTTGGTCACCAACTGAGGTTAAACTGTGACAACCATGGAGACATGGGAATCTTTCTGGTGCTACTGCAGGCACTGAAAGCTCAATCCAGTGGAAAAAATGCCTAGGATAGAAGCCTGTAAGCCTTAATGTTCATTGCTTTCTAGATATATTGACTAATTTATCACACTGTGCAAACTGCAGTTTCCTTTGCTTCCTGGATATTGTAGGTGTAAAGAAGTGAGAAAACAGACAGCACAATATATCTGGAAACAATTATCCTAGACAAAACTTATTTTTCAAGCTTTTTTTGAAAACCTGGAAGGACGCTATAGTCTGCATCTTATCCTAACAAAATTTGTCAAAACAAATTAGCTGGCCTCTAACAAGTTCTGCAGAACGGCCGTGAGCCACAGGCTCTGATTTTTTTCTCAATTCCAAACCCAGCAACTAACAGCATTAGAGACTAAGATGCAGCAAAAGGTGTTATTCTCCTTTGGTTATAGTCTTCCATTTGTAACTCACCTACAAACCCAGTGAAACCAAACTTCTTTGAACGGAACAAATTGGTACAGATGTGAGCCCATATCATTCAGCAGTTCCTTTGCTTCAAAAGAAAGTAGGTTTCTTCATAATTAATAGAATTCACTTAGAAAGTAGAACATTTTCAAAGAAGATGGATACTTAGATTAGAAAAAAATGCAAAGCTGTGAAATGAAGAACTTTTCTTTCCATTTAATAAATGTTTCTCATTTATTAATAGTAGTATACTCAACAGTCTATCTGAAGCTGAACATACCTATCTCATGCCAGCTTCCAAGATATTGAGTAGTTACTGTAATTTCCAAATTTAAAAAGATACTGCCTTAATGTAAAACTGGCAATTCTTTGAGTAAAAAAAGAAATTTTTATGCTTGTAAATAAACCTAAAATATCTTAAGGACAATTTTACCATGTGCTACAATGCAAGATTTATTCAATTGTCAAAGAAAAACAGACTTACCTAAGGTAAATCAAATATCAAGAAGAAGAAACTGAGTTTTCTGTGTACTATGAATATCAACTAAATATTATACAATTTCAGTACTTTATTTCAGATAGACTTTTATTTTATGGTATATTTTTGCACTTTTGATGGTCTTGGAGATCGAATGTTATAATTTATGGCTTAAACAGCTTCATGAAGGACTTTTACCTATTATAGCAAAACTGTATTACAAAAGCTGCAGAGAAGACCATCACGCCCTGAATAGGCCTTCTGAGTGAGGCCCTGAACTACTCGTTGATGAAGATAAGATAGTGACTCAGGTCTGGGCTGCGGGGGAAGATGGATCGAGTCTAGCACCTTCGGGGTGGAGACCATAGGCCAAGTGCTATCAGCTGCCAGGCTGGAACAGACCCTCGTGCCAAAGGGTGGGGAGAGGAGACGTTTTGGGTGTGTGGTGAAAAAGCCTCTGGTCAGAGGCAGTGAACACCCATCCTCTGCTGTGCAGAGGAGCTCAGCTGTGGGGCCCCTTCACCCCGGGAAAAGCTGCATCCCCACAAGGACAGCAGAGGTGGTGTCATGGTCCATCAATGGCCCTCCCAATGAGTCCCCAGACCCTGCACCAGAGCACTGCACCATGATGCAACAGATCCACAGTGCTGCAAGGGACAGTGTCAAACTGGCCCCCTTAAGGGAGGCACCTGGGCATTCCCACCTGGCCCAAACACACATTAAACCACTGGATTCTATTCTTTTTGGTGCAGCAGCAGCAGGGTGGGGGGACTCTCTCCACCGAGAAGGCCAAATAGAGGGGAGCAACGAGACGTAATTGGGACCTCCAGAAGGGTGATATGCTTCTGCCTAACCCCTGTCACTCTCTCCACTGTCCC